>JAHRHZ010000030.1:5156469-5166923 GCA_024137785.1 Ginglymostoma cirratum | reverse complement strand
CATAGGAGCAGGAAAACTTGACGTTTTGGGCCTAAACCCTTTCTGATGAAGGGTTTAGGCCCGAAATGTCAAGTTTTCCTGCTCCTACGATGCTGCTTGACCTGCTGTGTTCATCCAGCCCCATGCTTGTTATCTCAGATTCTCCAGCATCTGCAGTACCTTTTATCTCTGATACTAATTCAGCAGTCGATTTATGCAAGTGAACAAATCATTATCCTTTGCTCGCCTACACTCTGTGACTCAGCTGATGCTATTTCAGTGAGCTTCAATGGTTTGAATAATACTCATAGCACACAAGTCTTCACAAAATATAGTAGATTGGTCTTCACTCACCATGACACTTGCTTTCAATATGAATCTGGCACAATTTCTATGGAATGTGTTTCTGACAGACACAGTGCGATGCCAAGTAAATGGTACATTAAATGTATACAACTTTCAGACAGAGAATATTCAATTAACCAATGTTTTAAAAAAAGCCTCAAATTTATTTCAGTGCAAGGTCACATCAAGCTATAAGCATTATCCTGACAGCTCTGGTGGGGCAATGGTAGTTTTCACCTCTGAACCAGGAAGCCTGGGTTCAAGTCCTACCAGGTCCTGAAATGTGCAATAACATCTCTTAACAGGCTGATTAGGAAATGTTTATAATATTAGCAAAGTGACAGGAAACAAATACTGGCGAATGGTGGTTTGGGGGCTCATGTGGTGCAATGGTAGTGTCCCTGCCTCAGGCCAAGGCCCACTCGCTCCAGAAATGTCTGGACAGGTTGATTGAAAGTATTTCTTATACAGCACTGCTTATTGTCAAGTATTAGTCAGAATTTTAGGGCACTTTAATGGAAGATGTACAATTGTTCAAAGACGCACTGAAGAAATTATCTTGTCCAGGAGCCATCTAATACTATTACAGCAAATGGTTCATCACAAGCAAAATGTGACTGGGTCAGAATTGGTCACATCTATTAATATCTTCTCCTTGGTTTGGTGACAATCTTTCCCCAATATATCTGTGAAACACTTTGGCACTTTTTAAATGTTAACCTTGTGACCTCAACTAGAAAAATGATTATCACACTTGGATCACAATGGAACAGTGCGCATAACTGGGCAACAAAATGGATTTAGATGAGCTGAATTCCATGTTAATATAATATGAAAAAAAGACAGTGGAGTAGTCCAGCATACAATTTAGTTTTATAGAGAATAAGATCCATACTAATGTGACCACAGCTTCTAACAGTCTGTTTCCACCTGATTGATAGAAATACCAGGACCCAGTTAAACAAAAACAAAATACTGCGGACACTAGAAATTCGAAATAAAACAAAAAGTGCTGGAGAAACTCAACAGGTCTGGCAGCATCTGTGGACAGAGAAAGGCAATTAAGGTTTTGAATCCAGTGTGGTTTAAGCCATGTTGGGCTCAAAAGGCTAACTCTTTCTCTCTTCACATGTGCTGCCAGACCTGAATTTCTCCAGCATTTTTGTTTTTTGTTTTGGGACTCAATAAAAATGTGTTTTCGGGACTATCAGATTTGGTAAGTTCCCACTATTTTAAATTCAGATATAGTTTCTTACTCTCAAGCAGATATCTGTCACAGCATTTGTATCACGTCTTTGGAGTTTCAGTGCACTTAACAGTTTCAGTTAGCCATAGTTATATAAGAGCCGAGAGCCCTTAGGTTGATTTAAGCTGACAGTATTAGAAAGAGATGTTGCAGTAGACCAGAAAATGCAGCAGCAACATCAACATCTAAATATTTTTTGTCTCAAATGAAACAAGTGAACGAGGCATAGTGTCATCACAGACTGAGGACACCACCAGAGAGCTGTGCCGACTATAGCAGTGGGACCTGCGATCTGAAGGAATGGCTGGCCATCCTATCCCGATGGCCACCAAGGTGACAGATGCACTAAACTTTTGTGCAACTGGCTGATTTCAATGTATTCCCAGGGACGTATGTGGGATCTCAAAACTTTCAACCAACAAACATCAAAACTGTTACCGATGAAATTCGTGCTACATCACACCATTTTATCTCTTTTCCTGTGATGCGGTCAACTTTATTGGCCTCCCCCAAGTCCAGGGCACGATTATGTCTATACAGGTTGAAATGAAAGTTTTATACCTATAGGTCCCACAATAAGTCTCTCAATAATCTGAGGAAAATTGAGGAGCAAATATGAAGAGAGATCTCAAATATATATAAGAATAATAGGATTGTAATAGTAGTGGATTTGAACTTTCCAAGCACAAGACTGGCACTGCCATAGTGTTAAGGGCTTTTTGTTAAATGTGTTCAAAAAAATTCTCTTTATCAATTTGTAAATGTACCTACTAGAGAAGGAGCAAAATTTGACCTTCCCCTGGGAAATAGGCAGGGCAAGTGACTGAAGTATTGATGGCAGGGGAACACCTTTGGACCGTTGATCATAATTCTACTAGTTTTAAACAGTTGTGGAAAAGGACAAGCCTTGCATAAAAGTTAAATTTCTTAATTGAAGTAACACAACTTTTGATGGTATGAGATAGGAACTTTCAAAAGTTGAATGGAGTAGACGGTTTGGAGTAGAATGGATATAACTAACAAGTGGGGGGGCTTTCAGGAGAAAATGAGTGCTCATAGGCAATATGTTCCTGTTGGAGTGAAGGGCAGGGCTGATAAAAGCAGGAAACAATGGATGAATAAAGATATTGAGGCGCTGGTCAAAAATAAGAAGGAGTCAGTATACAGAGAGTCATATAAGGTATAGACAACTGGGATCAAGCAAATCTCTAAGAGTATAAGGAGTTCAGGGCCTTCTTAAGAGGGAAATCAATAGGGCAAAAAGGGGATATGAGATAGCTTTGGCAGATAAAGTTAAGGATAATCCAAAGAGATTCTACAAGTACATTAAGAGCAAAAGAGCAACCAGGGAGAGAACAGGATCCCTTAAAGATCAACAATGAGGACAAGCATACTTACATCAGTGTCCTTGAAGAAGCTAATAGCTCTAGCATCAAAACCATGATCATCCAGAACTGACTCCGCTGAGCTGGAAATGTGCTTAGGAAGCCTGAGTTCTGACTGCCAAAGCAAATCTTCTTCACCCAGCTCAAGGAAAGTACACAAATGAGGGGAGGTCAAAGGAAGCTGTTCAAAGACTCCCTTTAGGCTTTCCTCAAAAAAAAGCAGGCTTTCCTGGGAGACACTCACTCAAAAGAAATTGGAAGAACTACCTCTGTGAAAGGACACAATTCTTGGAGAACATCTGTCAGCAAGAGGAAGTATGGAAAAAGAATGAGAGAAAGGAATGTCAGTGATCAAGATCCAAGAAAAGCCTGCCAAATCTGTGGTCAGAGATGCAGCTTTAGGATCGGGTTCATCAGCCATGCAAGGACCCATGGAACGCATGACCCATTACATCGAATTTCCTAGATGGATAATCATACTTGTTAGCAAGTGATTGCCGATGATGACTGCTTGACTCGTTTATCCAGCGAGCAAAGGCAAAATAACTTTGACTAGCCCGCAAACCATCGACGGATTTAAGTACAAATAAAAGAAATAATCTAATTTATTGGGCATACAGAAAATTTCATTAATTTCTGAGCTTTGTATCTATTACATTGTCAGTTTCTATTAATATAGCTGTATCCGCTAAAAAAACACTCATTTTGTAGCGTCGGTTCTTTTGGGCTAATAATTTCCATTGTTTTCGTTTTCAATTGTTGTTCTACTACAGAAAAAAAATTGTCATCTTACTGTGCTGCAAAGGTTTGTAACCGGTGACATGCTAAAAGGAAGCTTTACTTTTAACCAGTAATCGACCAGAGACAGCATCAAACTCTAAAAACATGCTTGATTCAACCCATTCAGTGCTATTAACATTGAAAATTCCTTCAGTTTTTGCCACAACAAAAAGATTTAGAGATTAAAAGAAATTTTCAATTCAGTAAAATAAAAAAAATTGAAAGGGAATAAATGGCATAACAATCATTAAAGGCATACTGAATTAAGATTAAAACACATTTTATCCCTTACCTCAAAATACAACAGACCAGAAAACTAATAAGATTCTTCCACTAGTTGAGTCTGGAATTCTCCCCTCATCAGCATACAACCCATTATTACTGCACATCTCTTTTGGAAACTAATTTACCTGCATGTACTTTGACTCCCCATTCAGGTTACGATTGTTAAGCCATTTTTCAGATGTGGGAAAGCTAGGAGGCAGTGATCTGGAGAATGAAATTCAGTGGATGATCTCTCTCTGAATGAAAGCCCCAGTTTGCAGCATGACAATTTATTGGAATTTCCACACTGGGGGAATTTCTTTTGTAAGTATGCAAGCTTAAAAATGCCACATCAAATTTGTCAGTAAACCAGAAGTTATTAAATAGCAGGAAGCTGTAATCTGATCCTGTTTTAAAAAGTATAATGTTAAATGGGAACACTACCACATGCAAGTTCCTGTCCAAGCCACTCACTGTTCTGACTTGGAAATACACCGTCATCCCTTTGTGCCATTTGGTCAAAACCCTGGAACTTCCTCTCAAACAGCATATCGGGTGTACTTATACCAAATGGACTGCAGCAGTTCAAAGTGGCAGCTCACCACCACTTTCTCAAGGGCAACCAGGGATGGACAATAAATACTGGAAATGCCCACCTCACATGAGTGAATAAGAAAAAATGCTTAGAAAAGCTTTTGAAAGTTACATGCAAAGCACCAGTACGAAGACAAGATTTGCTCTGCTGAGTTCAAGAGTTGTAAGGGTCACCAGGTTGTGCCCTGCTTGTCTCATTAGTCCCAGGAAAAAATACAAACATAAGCTGATTCAAGGATCCTGCCTACCTACAAAGTGACAAGAGTCAAAAGCAAAGAACAGGTCATTTGGTTCAACTTATTTCTGCCAAAGGTTTTGCACTATATAAAACTCCTGTGTCACTGTGTCACTTCATTCAAACCTCACAGTATATCTAATTCCTTTCGCCACCTTATGTTTATCCAACTTCCCTATGTTATTTGCCTTAATTAGTCCTTGTGGTCATGAGTGCCATATTCTTACCATTCTGGATAAAATTTGCACCAAATTCCTATTCGATTAATTAGCAATCACCACATTTATGATGTCTACTTCTGGAGGTCCCAGATACACAAATGTGCCTGCACATGCACGTTGAAACACACTCTCTACATTAACCTCAATAGCCTTACCAACTCAAAGTTTCAAAGAAGTGGCACACTGGACTTGAAACACTGACTGCTTCTCAGGCCCGTTGAGTTTCTCCCGCATTTTGTTTTTATTAAACCTATTAATCCTTTCATAAAGGACTTCTGTCTGGTTCCACTTGAGATCCCTTGCTTCTCCAGAAAAGAAATCCAACCTACTCAGCATTTCCTGATACATATAGATTCTGGTATCACCTTTGCAAACTTTTTTGCATCTTCTCCAGCGCTTCCATGACATGGTCAGCAAGACTGTGCACATACCCTGAATGTGGTCTAATGAAGGTTCAATGCAAGCTTTAATTAAACTTCTATGCTTTACAATTATATCACTTGTAAAAAAATATAATGCCAACTCATATTCAAGTAAGAAGGGGACTGCATAATTTTTTAAAAATAGAAACAAGGTGCAGGGCTACGGGGGGAAAAGCACGAAATTTGCATCAAGTAAAATGCACAAACAGCCAGTGCAGACATGATGGGCCGAACTGCAATGTAACATTGTGATTCAGAGATTTTTCTTTTTATTTCATTAACTTGCATCGCTACTTTCAGTGATTTGTGTACCTTTACATCTATACCTTTTTTCTCCTCTACACAATTTAGACTTTATTATTCAAGCAATATGAGACCTACTTATTCCCATTATCAAAATGCACCACCTCAACTATACTGAAGTTAATTCGGTAATTAGACACTTGCACTGCAAATTTATTAATATCTTCCTGATGCTTTGATGTCTGTTTCAATTTTCAGGCAGACATGAATCTTGGCAGCCAAAGCTCCAGTTGGAAACAGGTGGAAATCTCATATCATTTAAAACCCAGTGCCATCTTTGTCAATTATTGCCTAGCTACCATCATTTCCTGTTCCCACCCATTAGCGATGCCTGGTACAAATTTGGAGGCAGCTACTTGGCATAATATTTAAAGAGAGACTCAGCCACTGTTAAAATGAGCTGTTATAGCACTTCTGGAAACGTTTTACACAATGAGAGCTATAAACCAACAAATTCATAGTTGCTGCTGTGGTTTCTGAATACATTATCTACTCTACTAAGATACGGCTCCCTTCTGTTTCAGAGAAAAAATACATCACACCTCTTGAAGCTCTACCCTCTTTTCCTCCAAACTGATTGAATAGTGGAACTTTGTGATGGCTGTTTATGCAGACAGGTTTTTCTCTCCATGGCATTCTTCCAACAAGAAACAGGTGGCCTAGCTGAGCTACAGTGCATAGTAAGGGGCTTTGCAGTCTATTGTGCAAGTAAATGTAATTTAATATGGTCCAGTACCATATTGTTTGGAGGAAGATGAGGTTTAGTGTACCAAGCCCAGTTCTAGGTGACAGAAAAAGGCAGCAAGGAGAACGTAAGTTAAAGTAACAGTTAAAGTAACAGAGATAAAAGGTACTGCAGATGCTGGAGAATCCGAGATAACAAGGTTGGGGCTGGATGAACACAGCAGGCCAAGCAGCATCATAGGAGCAGGAAAGCTTGACGTTTCGGGCCTAGACCCTTCATCAGAAAACTTAAAAGTGACTTAAAAGTTAAAGTAACAGGCCACTTTGCCCATGACAAAGCTGTAAAAGAACCAGTGAGATGCAGAGCTGACAAAATGTGTAAGAAATATACAGATAACAAGGAGGAAACAAAAAGTTTGAAAGATAGAGGGGAAAAAATGAGTTAAGGACAGGGGCAATATGGGAACCAAACAATTACTGAAGAAATTGTCTATAAGGGTCAACACAGGAAAGTAGCTAGTACGTTCAACTGCGTTGAATTGAAACTGGTGATTTGATAAGGAATATGTGTACACAAACATCCATCATGAACCATGTAATTAATATTACTGTGCTGTATCTTAAAAAGTTTATCTTGCTATCTGAAGAACTCTTGTGGTGCGGTGACAGTAGACAGGGCCAGAAGGTCTGGTTTCAAATCCCACGTGCTTTGGAGAAGTGTCATAACATGTCTGAAAAAATATTGCTTTGGCCTTATTCAGAATTTGCTTGGATTGTGTACTTTGCCTATGAAGAGCAACAAGTTACATTACCGTTTTGTCAGAGATGAACCTAACAGGTGCATTCAGATTTCATGAATTCCAGTGATTTATGAAGTTTTGCCAATGCTCGACAATTAGGATTTACAATACAGGTGGATTCAGAACAATGTTACAAACGTGTCAAATTTGCACATGCACAAAACCAAAATTTGTGTGTAACTTTTGAGCTGACATCTTTATCCTTTATCGTCACGTGTATTCAATGTAAAATACAGTGAAAAGTTTGTACCGTCGCTCGTACATAGCTGCCATTCACATTAACTTAGAATAAAGTTAGAAAAGACAACTTAATAACAGTGGAACATTTTCTTCTCCGCTGCTGCAGCATGCTGCTGCCAGAGTCCCGCTCCGGGCTTCCCAGCCTATGCCATGCCATCAAGACTGTCCTGTTCTGGGCTTCCCAGCCCACATCATGCCCCCGAGAGTGTCCCACTCTGGGCTTCCCAGCCCACGCCATGCTGCTGAGTGTGTCCCACTTTTAATAAGGTTCTCACAGTGAGCAACTAAGAAAACACAATGTTTTTGTAAATTGATCCAAGATAAAAATGCAGCTTTTTGTAGCCAACTGCACTTGCAGGAATTGTGTATTTGCCTCTAGGGCAGTTAGGAATCAAAACTAACTCATGAGATGGCATCCTATGCCTCAAGAAGCACACAGCAGGATTCTAGATGCAGAGTTGTAACATTATAAATAAGAATCCAGTGTCAAAGCACAGTTGGCAAGCACTGCTGCAAGTTTAAAAGACTTCCTTTCATTGAGATTCTAGGAGACTGGTGTCCATTCATTGGCTCTCAGTGTGTACAATGCTAAACTTGGGATCTTTTATTCTGGCAGAATCATAGACCCATTAAGAACTGAGTTTATTACTGGATTAAGGAGCCAGATTTAGATGTATAAGTGCACTCCCAAAAATCTAAATTAAAATAGAAACAACATTTACAGAGCAAGGTGGCAACAGATCACTAAACTGTGTCTGTGCTGGCTGCCATAAGCACTGAACAAGCATGAATCGCACAATATAACATTCACACAGCTGCGACAAGTTCAGCATTGATACGTATGTTCGTAAACAGCAGAATAAACTGATAAAGCTTTCATGTAACTTTTATAATTCCCCTTTCTATACTTTATGATCTGAAAGAACAATTCTCGACAATGGCATTCAACATCCAAAAGCCAATGAGGCTGTTAATTTCTTTGTATGTCATTAATAATTACATGACATTCAATCACACATAAACATGCATGTGCGCACATATACATACTGTTTGCATGGAAACTAGTGTTCGACCCCAAATGTTCTGACAGTAGAGTAAATTCTATCAACCAACTCATTTCAGGGCATGTTAAGGGAACAACTTCTCTAGAAAATATATTGATAACCATTGATAATTACAAGCAAAGGCAAACATCAGGTGTTAGAACTAACAGCTTTATATGAATAGACAATTATGGGCATTCCCACAGCTATAGGAATAAACCTCCAAAGCAGACCTTGATCCCAAACATAAGTCCTGACAAATGCTTAGATTTATATTTACCTCTTGCAGGTAAATATCAGCACTTCCATGTAAAACGAAAACGACAATCACTGCTGCTATTCTGACTTTTAGTTGAAGCTAGAAACCACGTAGGTAAATAGTTACTGAGTATTCCCGGTCAGAATTTGGTTTTGGATGCTTGGAGAATATTTCGGTCAAAAGTGCATCTGCACATTAAAATTTCGTTATAGTAGGAATTTTGGCAGATGGAGGCATCAATTAAAAACAACTGGGTCTGGGTTATTTAAGGTCTCGCTATGAAACCAATTTCAAAATAATACAGTTGGTTGTAATACTCAGGAAAGCACTGCTTGAAATGGTAATGGAAGAAGAACTAAAAACTTTGTAAAGGAAATTGATCATTTACAAGAAAGGAAAAAACAACTGTGAGGAAACAGCATGGCTAATCAAAAAGTCCTTTAAAGGGCCAGCACAGACACAACTGATCAAATTACCTCCTTCTGGTACTGTAAATATATTTTTATTAAATCAAAATGTTCCTGATACAGAGACTTCACCAGCAAGTAAGTACCCTTTTATTTGTAGAGTATAATACAGTAGTAGCACAGCAGATGCTACTTTGCCCACAAGCAATGAGTCTCATTAGAGTAATACTCTGATAGTAGAGTAGGACACTAAACAAGCACAGGAAGAGTAGAGTTGTTTGTGATGCTTGTTTCAGGCCTGGGACAAATTAACTATATTTTAACCAGACTTTTGCAGCAAATCAGAGTAAAACAATTCTGTAAAAAACATTACAATACTAAGGAGTCTTAGTTTAGGATTTTCTTAAGTCTCTTTAAGCTTCAGATTTCCGAAGCCTCTCCCCATTTAGAAAATAGTCTGTGCCTCTACCCTTCCGACCAAAAGCCTCACACTTTCCAACACTGTATTCCATCTGACATTTCTTTGCCCACTCTCCTAATCGTCCAAGTCCTTCTGTAGTTTCTCTGCTTCCTCACCGATATCCATCACTCCACCTATCTTTGTGTTATCTACAAACTTAGCAACATTGCCCTCAGTTCCTTTGTCCGCAGCGTTAATGTAAAATGTGAACAGTTGTGGTCCCAACACTTGACTCCTGTGGAACTCAGAAGTCACCAGCTGCCAATCTAAAAGAGTCTTCTTAATCCACACTCTTAGCTTTTTTTTGCAGTCGGCCAATCCTCTATCCATGTCAGTATCTTGCTCTTCACTGCTTGAGCCCTCCACTGGCTTTCCTTTGTCAAATTTGCTTGTTACTTCCTCAATGAATTCTAACAGATTTGTCAGGCAAATGACCTCTCCTTCACGAAGCTGTGTTGACTCAGCCCTATTTTACCATCCACTGCAAGTACTCCGCAATTTCGCCATTAATAGTGAGCTCCAAAATGTTACCAACAACCGAGGTCAGACTAACTGGCCTACAACTTCCTGTCACAAGATAACAAGCATGGGGCTGGATGAACACAGCAGGTCAAGCAGCATCATAGGAGCAGGAAAACTTGACGTTTCGGGCCTAAACCCTTCATCAGAAATGGGGGAGGGGAAGAGGGTTCTGAAATAAATAGGGAGAGAGGGGGAGGCGGATAGAGGATGGATAGAGGAGAGGATAGGTGGAGAGGAGGCAGACAAGTCGAAGAGGCGGGGATGG
>JAHRHZ010000030.1:5073573-5154661 GCA_024137785.1 Ginglymostoma cirratum | reverse complement strand
GGTTGCAGGGTTCCCAGGCTGAATATGATTTGCTGTTCCTGCAGCCTGCAATGTCCTGTCTTCTGCTTCCTTCCCTTCTTAAAATAGGGGTGTTAGATTAGCCATTTTCCAGTCCTCTGGAACCCTCCCTGACTCCAGTGATTCCTGAAAGATCACAAGTGCTTCTACCATCTCCTCAGCTATCTCCTTCAGGACCCTGGGGTGTAGTCCACCTGGTCTTGGTGATTTATCCACCTTCAGATGTTTCAGCTTCGCCAGCACCTTCTTCTGTAGTGGTAGGTGGTCACTACACTCCTCTGCCCTGACTCTCTTGAAGTGCAGGTGTGCTACTGGTAATTTCCACTGGGAATATTGATGCAAAGTACTGATTTAGTTCCTGCACTATTTTTTTGTTCCCTATTACCACTTTCCCAGCAGTCCAATGTCTCTCTCTTACCTTCTACAGGTCTACAAAATCTCCTGCAATTTTCTTCTATATTACTAGCTAGCTTACTCTTATATTTCGTCTTCTTTTTCCCTTATTGCTTTTTATCAGTAGTCCTTTGCTGGCTTTTAAAGGTTTCCCACTAATCTTCACCACATTGTATGTTTTTGTTTTACTTTATGCTATCCCTGACTTTGTGAGAGCTATGTTTGCCTCATCCCTTAGTATGTTTCTTTTTCCTTCTGCTGGGCCTCCTGAATTACCCCCAGAAACCCCTGCCATGCCCTCGGCTAGGCTCTCCTTCCAATCAACTCTGGCCACCTGTTCCCTCATGTCTTTGTTAGATTGTTACCTTTACTCAAATTGCAATTCCATTACATCTGATTATCACTTACCAACTCAAACTGTAGGGTGACTCAAACTGTAGGGTGAATTCTATTATATTGTAGTCACTGCTCTCCTCGGGTTTTCTTCACCTTAAGCTCCATAATCAAGTCTTTCTGATTACATACCACAAAATTCAGAATTGCCTGTTCCATAGTGGCTCTAGCACAAGCTGCTCCAAAAAAGTCTCATTGACATTCCATGAATTCCTTTGCTTAGGATCTACTACCAATGTAGTCCACCTGCATATTGAAATCCCCCATAATTAGTGTAATAGTGCCTGTCTTACATGTATTTTCTATATCCTGATTTATTGGTTGCCCCACATCCTGGCTGCTTCTAGGTGACCAGTACATAACTCCCAACACAAGGTCTTTGCAGTTCCTCAACGCTACCCAGATATATTCTACATCTTCCAAACATATCATTTCTTGCTATCCATTTACTTTCATTTCTTACTCACAAGGCAATCCCTGCCCCACTGCACTTCAAGCTCATTTACTTTGTTTCGTATGCTACGCATATCTAAGTACAATATCCTTGACCTTCTCATAGCTGTCCCCTTGTCTGCTAAGCCTTAACTTAGATTTCTGACTCTTTCCATACTCTCCGTCCTATTACTCGTTCTGGAAACTTTCAGAACCAGTCTTGAATCTCCTGACGTGTGGAATGGTGAGGGACGAGGAGCAAGAAACTCACTACTACCTGTCTCTACTCAGAGGATATTTAGGGCATAGCAGCTAACTCCCAATCCTGGCCATCAGATGTCAGATTAACTGAAAACACTTCAGAGAGGAAAAATGCCCACAATCTGCAGATATAGTTGCCTATGGGTATAGGTGAAGAGATTGAACTAGGTCCGGATTAAACGCAGAGAGCAAAGGAACTGTAGGATTGGAGTAATCAGAATGGATTCACTGAACCCAAACTAAAATACATAAAAAGAATATTCACTACAATGCTGGCACTCTTCTACACTGACAATGTCAAATTAGTTGTTCACACAGAAACTCAGTGATAAAGATTCATGAATAACCACCGTTAGTCGACATTACATGCATGGAATGACATCAACCTGCCTCTCAGAACCAAGATACTGGCTTACAAGGCATGTGTTCTCATCAACTTGCTGCATGACTATGAAAGTTGTTGACACACTGCTATCAAGAAAGGAAGGTCAACAACTTTTGATTGCACTGTTTGCAGCTCATTCAGGTTCATTTCATTGAAGACCAATTTACAAATGTGGCAAGCCTCTCAAAGGAAAATTTCTCAAACATGTTGGAATTAAGTGAAGACAACTTCACTAGCTCAGGCACATTCAAAGCCTGGAAGATGAAAACATACCCAAGGAGTTTCCAAATGGCAAGGTAGTTGAAGCCAGAAGATCAGTAGGCCACCCAAATTGCATTTCAAGAATTCTTGAAAGAATGACTTGAATGCCTCAAGCATTGACTTTTAACCCTGGAAGACATCAGACAGAGAAAATTGGTGATATGACCTGAGACCCAGCATGTGCCACAATGATGATTAGTGGATATATTGGCTTGGTAGAAGCAACACAGAATACAACAACCCACAATGACACCCCAGATAATGATTTTGTAAGTGGCACTTGTGGCAGAAACTGTCTTTAATGGATCAGTCTCTTCAGCTATCAGGAGTATACATAAAATTACCTCATCTCCAACAGATTTCTGCATTACCATCTTACCTAGTTGGTGGATGCCAAAGACAATCTCATTGAAATGTTTGAGGGGGTTTGGAGAATATTAAATTAGTGAGCACAGTCTCAGGATAAGCAGATGGTATTTAAGACTTAAATGAGGAGAAAGTTCTTTACACAGAAGCTTTGAAATTTTGTAATTCTCTATCCTAGGGGGTTTTGGATACATAGCCAGGGTACTTTCAACGTTTAAATCAACAGATTTTTGATCTCTCTTAGGGAAACAGGCAGGGAAATGGAGTGAAGGTGGAACTTAAGCCATAATCTAATTGAATGGCGGAGCAGATTTAAAGGTCTGCATGGTTTATTTCTACTATGCAAATTCTTTTCTAGCATTTCACCAGCAAGCAATGAAGAAGCAGCTTTCCATAACATTAACAACATATACTGCCGACCAATTTAGTTGAGAAATGAGCAGCAAAAACAGCCACAGCTAATTTTATTCAAACTAGACAACAAATAAAATCCTTGCATTTCTTCAATGAAATTATTTAATGCCTTTCATTATTTATCCTTAACGTTGTTTTGGGTTGCTGTACACAGCATTTAACGTTTCCTTCATTGTATTTGCTTCCTCAATTTGCTGTTCAATGTTCAATTTTCCACTGATATGTGGGGAAATGCCAGAGCACTACAAGTGGTACATCCTCATTTGAACATACGTTGCAGGGATAGAAACATAGAAACTAGGAGCAGGAGGTGGCCATTTGGCCCTTTGAGGCTGATCTGTCATTCGCTATGATGATAACTGATCCTCTACGTCAATGTTATACTTCCAATTTCTCCCCCGAACTTTGATGCCTTTAGCACCTAAAAATGATCTCTTTCTAGCTTCTATTCTGTGGTAAAAAATTCACAGGCTCACTACCATTTGAGAAATGTTTCCTCATTTTAGTCATAAATAGCCTGTCCCATATCCTGAGACCCCTGGATCTTGACTCCTCAACCAGGAAAAGCATCTTCCCAGCATCTATTCTGTTCAAGTAGAAACCAAAAGAACTTTGGATGCTGTAAATCAGGAACAAAAACAAAGTTGCTGGAAAAGCTCAGCAGGTCTGGCAGCATCTGTGGAGGAGAAAACAGAGTTAACATTTCCGGTCCGGTGACCCTTCCTCAGAACTCAGATCTATTCCGTTCAGCCTCATTAGAATGCTATTTGTTTCAATCAGATCCCCTTTCATTTTTCTATATTTTTGTGAATGCAAGCCCAGTCAAACCAATCAGTGCTCATACAATAGTCCTGCCATCCCCTGTATCAGTCAATGAACCTTATACTGTACTACTTCTATGGCAAGTATATCCTTTTCTTAGACCAAAACTGCACAGAATGCTCCAGGGTGGTCGCACTGCAGTAAGATATGCCTATTTCTGAACTCAAATCCTCTTCCAATAAGGTTAAAATACCATCTGTCATCCAAATTACTTCGTGCACTTGTCTATTTAATTTCATTCACTGGTAAAAAGGACATCCGGATCCCTTCGTTCATCCACGTTTCCCAAGATATCACCATTTAAATCAAATTCTTCCTTTCTACTTTTTGCACCGGTCTATAACGTCACATTTAGCCAAAGTGTACTACATCTAACATGCGTTTGCCTACTCACTCAACTTGTCTAAATCACCTTGAAACCTGCTTACATCCTCCTAACAACCCCACCCTGTTTTGTGTCATCAGCTAACTTGGAAATGTTGCATTCGGCTTCCTCGGCCAAATCAAATAATATATACATAAATACTATTGTGTATATATTACACACACACACACACACACACACACACACACACACACAATTTATCGCAAATAGCACAGGCCCAAGCACTGTTCCAAGGACTAATCAGTGTCTGTCACCTATAAAAAGACCCACTTACTTCCAGCGTCTGTTTCCAGTCTGTCAACCTATTCTCAATCCATGCCAATATATTACCCTGATCCCATGTGCTTTAATTATGTCCACTAACCACGTGTGGAGCCTTCGCAAAAGCCTTCCGAAAATCCAAACAGAGCAAAAGCACTGGTTCTCTTTTATCTAATCTACTAGTTACATCCTCAAAAAAAAATCACAGAAGGTTTGCTGAACATGATTGCTTTTCATAAACTCGTGCTAGCTTTGTTCAATCCCATTATGCGCTCCAAGTGTCCTAACATCTTGTTTATAACAGACTCTATCCCTTTCCCCACTACTGACATTAAGATAACTTGTCTGTAATTCGGTTTTCTCATCCCTCCATTTTTTAAGTAGTGGGAACACATTTCCAACACTTCAATCTGAAGGAACTGCTCTAAAGCCTATATAATTTTGGAAGATGACCATCAATACATCATACATATTTTCAAGGTCACTTCCTTTAGTACTCTGGGATGTGGATTAATAGGCCCTGGTGATCTGTCTGCCTTTAAATCCATTAAATTACCTGGTACTGTTTCTTACTGATAAGGTCTAATAAAACTACAGCTTTAAGAGGTGTATTTTGTCTTTTTTTTTAAAATGAAGATTGAGACCGAGGTGGTAAGCAGTCTGTTCAAAGCTAATACAGTATAAAGTTTGTGAGGCCTTGGGTTGTTTTTAAGTTGGAAAATAGAAGGAGCCTGAATGGTGGGGTCAAGCTCCCACAGAACCAGGATTTTTAGTTTTAACTTTCTGCACTTGCTGGGGTCTTGAAGCTAGATGTGAAAGCTCTTATTTCTTTCTTTGTTACAGATAAAAGGTAGGGTTCTCTACCTGCTGCTAGAATTGCATGTGAGACAATCTATTTTACTGAATGTGCCTTTGCCAAGCATGTGTTTTTGGGGTGTTACAATACTGGAACAGTTAATTAATAGTTAATATATATATTATTTTGTTAAGCATTTCAAGTGTTACAGTTAAGCCAATTCTTTTCATTTATTTTTATTTTACATAGAAAAATGGAAAATAGGTGCAGAAGTAGGCTATTTCACCCTGTGAGCCTGCACCACCATTCAACATGATCATGGTTGATCCGCAATCTCAGTATCCCATTCCCGCTTTCTCTCCATACCCCTTGATCACTTCAGCTACAAGGGCTACATCCATCTCCCTCTTGAATATATCTAATGAACTGGACCCAACAGCTTCCTGTGGGTCCACAACTCTTTGAATGAAGAAACTCTTCCTCAGCTCAGTCAGAATAGATAAAAGAGAACCAGTGGTTTTGTTGTGTTTGGAAATTCAGAAGGCTTTTGCTAAGATTCCACATGAGGTTAGTGGACGAAATTAAATGGCTTACACCTTATTCTTAGACTGTGACGCCTAGTTCTGGACTTTCCCAACACTGGGAACATTCTTCCTGCATCTAGCCTGTCCAATCCCATCAGGATTTTAGACATTTCTATGAGATTACCCCCTCATTGTTTTAAATGCAAGTCCAGTTAATCCAGTCTTTCCTCATGTGCCATTCCAGGAATCGGTCTGGTGAGCCTTTGCTGAACCCCCTCAACAGCAAGAACATCCTTCCTCAGACTAGGACACCGAAACTGCACACAATACTCAAGGTGTGGCCTCACCAAGGCCCTGTATAACTGAAGCAGGGCAACTTTACTCTGATACTCAAATCCTCTCACTATGAAGGCCATTAGCTATCCTCACTGCTTGCTGCATCTGCATGCCAACCTTTAGCGACTGTTCCACCATGGCACCAAGGTCTCGTTGCACCTCACCTTTTCCTAAACTGCCACCATTCAGATAATAATCTGCCTTCCTGAATTTGCAAGCAAAGTGGATAACCTCACATTTAACTATGTCTATTTTTACACTACAGCTAAAATTAAGCAAGAAGTTTGACCAATCAACTTGCATCTGGAATGCAAAGCCATACACTTAAGAAAAATCAGGATCTAGGCTAACTTCTTAATATACTTTGAGGGGATTTGGTGTGGTCCATTACAACTGATTTCTTTCAATTACTCTCTCAAACTAGACCCTTGATTCCTGAAAAATTCTAACAGGGTATTCATGCCCTGTTTTGTGGAAACAGGAGCAAAGTGTCCAATTTTTCTGCCATTTCTTTGTTCCCCTTAACAATTTTCCAAGCTTCTGATTGCCAGGGACCAACATCTGCCTTAAAATTCTTTTTCTCCTCACATATTTTTAAAAGCTTTCATGGTCAATTCCTATGTTCACTGCAATTTTACTCCCAATCTGTATACTCCACTCCTGATCAAACTTATTGTCCCTTCTTGCTGAATTCTAAAATGCTCCCAGCTCTCAGGCTTGCTGTTTTTTCTGGAACTATTATATAACTTCTAATTGATTTAATATTAATTCCAATTTCTTTTGTAAGCCATGATTGAGCTAGCTTTCCTCTTATTTTTCTGTCAGAAAGAATGAAGAAAGGCTGTAAATTATACACACATTCTTTAAATATCAGCCATTGCCTATTCACCATCAACCTTTTTAGGAAGGTTTTCCAACCCATCCTTGCCAATTCATACCACATATCCTCAATTGTTCCCTTTATTTAGATTCCGGACCCTAGTTTCAGACTCAACTTCTCACTCCTTATCTTAATAAATAACTATGGCTGTTCTTCCCCCATCAATTCTGAACAACAAGATTAATAATTAACCCAGTTAGTGCCAACCAGCCAGTTTAACTCTATTGCTATCATGATTATTGAAAGGAGTTACGAATTGCACACTTTTCTGCTGATTTTATGTAGCTTAGAAAAGCTATTACAGCAGTAGGTTAATGTTAACCACATTTATTCCTGGATACACAGTACTTCAATTTCACTCACTCAAAACCCACTAGGGAGTGCAGTACTCCAGGCAAGAAATATATTAATATAGAAGTTTACAAAATTAAAAATTAGATAGACACGGGATTCCCCTCCCCAACTCTCCTCAGTCCAACATTTTGATTTTTGCAACAGACCAAAGTTCTACCTCTCTGAACCTACATGACAGATCCAATCATTCACAATACAAGTCATTGAAATAGTATTCCCAAAATAAAACAAAAATTTATAGACGATCCAAAGAATGTTGGCAGGGTGGCAAAGTGGCAAAGTGGCTGTGTTTTTGGATGTCTCCAGAGTTAGGAATAGTGACTTGGTTGACAGCTTTTCCTTAATGGTGCATGATAGCACTGTAAGTTAGCTGGTGTTTAATAGTTCCAAGCAGACATTGCAAACTAAGGATGTGTACGCGTGTTTCTTTTTCTGCTTTATTATTTTTACATTATTTACATGAAACAACTACTTTATGTGAACTCTACTCATGAAAATTCTCTGAAGGCTTACACTTAAGTGAGAGTTTGGAACACAATACAAGGAGGAATGGAAACATTTACAGAAATAAGGAAAAGTCATCTACAAACTGAAAAAAATATTTTTGCACAGTACTGCAAAAGAAATCTACTGATCTGATGACTTACGTTTTGGGAATCAGAAATGAACTCCATCTTCAGCTTTTACCAATCCCCTTCCTGTTTGAAAATCATTGGCCAACAGCTTGCTTTCTCCCATGCATACTCAGTTTGCAGTTCTCCCTCACGGATATCAGGATAAAACTTTGTGCCCAGTATTGCTCATTTTATTTGGTCTACAAAACCAAGGCAACAGAAGCTCGTCTGTAACACAGTGACTGCAGAGTATTCTGCAGATCTGAGATTGACAGGAAAAGCAATGACCACAAACCCTTTAGATCACTTATCAACAAATGCTCACACCACAGCCTGAAATACACAGTAATGTAAAATCAGCAATGATTTGAAATTCAATTTTGATCCTGATTCTAGTTTAGATTAAATACATAGAGTAAATTCAGCAATGGCCAATAAGCCTACCAAAACAAAATTCTTGGAAATTAATTAATTCTGTAATGTTTAAAAGGAATGTTTTAAAAAAATAACTTTTATATGCTCAAAGCTGTACAATTTGATTGCCTTTGACAACACCACTGTTGAAGCAAAGATCATAATTTCCTTCGATGGTAGGAGAGGAATATCAAATGATTATGGGTTGGTGTGAAGGAGGGGTCAGGAAAATAGAATTCAGCGAGGTTTTTTGACAAAAAACAGGTTTTGTGCAGGTGGCCCACTTCTATGCCATATTTAATCAATACTTACGGTTAAAAATGAGGTCCAAGGTGGTTTCCTTTCATGTTACAATCTAGTCAAAATCCCAATTGTGCTTTTCTTTCATTACTGCTGTATGGTAAGATTCTTGGAGATCAATTTACTCAAGTTGGTTCCAAGTGTTTAAATAATTAGGTTGGCCCTTATATTTGGTAGCTAAACTGTAACCACAGTTTTGTTTTCCAACAACACTATGCATTTATATAAATGGCCATAATTATGTAACGTTTGTCTTGCAATTACGAACGGTGAAACCAACTTTATGTATCTCAAATTCAACTGGTTATTCTGAGCAGTATAGTTAAGAGGGTAGGAACGTAGGCATTCAGCCTCGTAAGCCTGGCCCACCATTCAATCAGATCATAGTTGTTCTGTATCTTAACTCTTACCAACCTGCCTTGCTCCTGTAATCCTTAATATCAATACCTTTCTTGTTAAGCAATTTCAATTTTGAAACTTTTCATTAACTCTTTGGGAAAGTGTTTCCAGATTTCCATTATCTTTTTTATGAAGGAGTGCTTCCTGAAGTCAACATTGAAAATCATAGAATCATAGAATCCCTACAGTGTGGAAACAGGCCCTTTGGCCCAACAAGTCCACATTGACACTCACAGCATCCCACCAAGACTCATTCCCCTATAACCATCTAATCTATACATCTCTGAACACTATGGGCAATTAAGCATAGCCAATCCACCTAGCCTGCACATCTTTGCACTGTGGGAGGAAACCAGAGCACCCAGAGGAGACCCCACACAGACGCGGGGAGAATCTCTGCACAGACAGTTGCTCGAGGGTGGAATCAAACCCAGGTTCCTGACGCTGTGAGGCAGCGGCGCTAACCACTAAGCCACAGTGCCGCCCAAAAAGCCTAGCTCTAACTTGAAAGCTATACCCTTCTGTTCAGGATAGTCCTTGCAGAAGAAAGTTAAATTCTGTAATCCTCAAACAACTCAAATTAGCCCTTAAAGGGAATACAAGCCTATCTACACAATCTATCTTCATAAGTTAAACTTTTCACAATATCAGCAATAGAAAAGTTATCTTCAACATCCCTACCCCCAGTAAGGTAAATCTACTCAGTCAAGCTTACTGTCAGCTTAATCTTCAATTAACTGGAATTTCAGATCGTCGTGGAACTTAAGTCAACTTTGGTGCAATATGAAATGCTTGCTTTTCCAGATGTTTTCAAACAAGCAAAATTTCTTAAGGCTAGAAATATATCTACAGGTATATTACATTAGAAACAACTTTTTTTTACATTTGCCAATACCAGTACTCAGAATTCTAGGATAGTACCTCAATTTGAGCTTCTGAGGTTAAGTATTAGAGTTACAATTTTTTATAATTGCTGATGAATTATTGGAAGAATCAACAACGATGATAATATCGTAGAATATATAATGCTTGAAGTTAATCACTTGTACATATAGCGATGACTGTAAGGAAAGTAAAGGTGCATGGCTGCATTCCCTTTATAATGAATGTTAGCTACATAGTCAGATAGTTATAAAATGACTGTTATACACTGTTATACTAAACTTATACACAATATTTAAATTCACCTTAAAAACACTTCTGGATATTCAAACAAATAGGATTTAAAGAAAATGATGGTATAATCCAGGATAATTTCTTTAGGGTATCTTTACCTCAACCTTCAAGGACAGTGGTGGTACTCAACCCTTTTACATCTAAAAATAGCTGACCTATACGTTCACATGTGCGCATGCTGGCTTTTTAAGATGTAAAGTTGCTCTCTGTTCACATTAATCTGGTTTTTAGAGTTTACTTTACATCCGTAGAGAGCAATTTTTTTTTAAAAAGACTTTTTTGGTAAAACAGCAGTCTTTTTATTAATGCTTGAGGTACTTGGATCTCTTATTTTTTTTTTGTAATTGGTGGTTATCTTTCAACAGTAAGCTCTTCAAGGTTCTTAGAAGCCCCACACTTCTGTACAGTCCTTTCTCACTAGCTTTTTGCCCCTTATTCAAATGCTGCATAGTGCATTTTATTTCCATTAATTCCCTTAAATTTAATTAACACCTTAATTTCTTCATCAAATTGATCATTTCCTTGACCATATTACTCTGATGAATCTGCACTGAGCACTGCAAGACCAATAATGGTCCTAATATGTGGTGTCCAAAACTGAACGTTATTCCAGATGAGATCCCATACCAAGAGTTCTGTGTAAATGAAGTAACTTCCATCCTGCATATTCTAGTCTCAGGATAAATGCTCATATTCCATTAGGCTCTTAAGAGATCTTTTTGTGCCAGTTCATTAGCTTTTATGATTTCTATATTGGGATGCACAAACTTTGCTGCTTCTCACCATTTATAAATTGTCCAATCTACTTTGCTTAGGTTCAAACCATCCCACTTTGAAGTCCATTTGTCAGTTTTTTCCCCAATCACAATGTCTTTTCTGCCATCTGCACTGTCTACTCCATCAGCTAAAGCAGAGACATAATAAATAACTTGGATGAAGGATGAAAATACTAATATAAAAAGACTGAAGCCCCATTATAAATTCTGAGGGAACATCACTAAATCTCATTTGGCCATTTCAAACCCTTTGTCTTGTAACTCATAACCCACACCCTCTCTCAAGCAAATAAGTTGCCTAAAATTCCAAGTGCTAACAATTTGTTAACAAATTGTTGTGTAATCACGTTTTCTGGAAGTCAACTTAAATAACACAATCATAGCTGCCCGTACCAGTGCTAATGGCAGAGCTGTTCAATTAATATCTTTCCCCATAGCATTATAATTCTCTTTGCATTTTAATGTTTATTCAATTCTTTTTTGAATGTTGCTATTGAATCTCTTTGCACACTCTTTCAGGTCATAGACCTGTACAGCATGGAAACAAACCCTTTGGTCCAACTCATCCATGTCAATCAGATATCCTAAATAAATCTAGTCCCATTTGCCAGCATTTAGCCCATATCTCTCTAAATCCTTTCTATTCATATACCCATCCAGATGCCTTTTACATGTTGTAATTGTACCAGCCTTCACCACCTCTTCTGGTAGCTCATTCCATACTTGCACCACCTCTCTGCGTGAAAACGTTGCCCCTCAGGTCCCTTTTAAATCTTTCCCCTCTCACCTTAAACCTATGTCTTCTAAGGGAAAAGACCTTGCCTTGCCCTTAGACCATGCCCCTCACAATTTTACAAACTTCAGTAAGGTCACCCCTCGGCCTCCAATGCTCCAGGGAAAATAGCCCCAGCCTATTCAGCCTCTCCATATAGCTTAAATCCTCCAACCCTGGCAACATCCTTGAAATTTTTTTTGAACCCTTTCAAGTTTCACAACACCCTTCCTATAGCAAGGAGACAAGAAGTGAACACAGCATTCCAAAAGGGGCCTCATCAATATCTTGTGCAGCCACAACAAGACCTCCCAACTCCTATACTCAACGCACTGATCAAAAAAGGGAAGCATCCCAAAGGCCTTCTTCACTATCCTGTCTACCTGGGGCTCCACTTTCAAGTTACTGCATTCTAGTTCACAACATGACGCACAAAAGAAATTCTTCATATTGGCTACAGAACCAGAGGCAATCAAATTAAATCTGCATCTACCAATTACTGATCTGTGAGAGATGGAAACAGTTTTTTATTTATGTTTTGAAACCATGAATGATTTGAACACCAATCTGCTCTTAACTTTCACATTTCAAATGGAACATTTTCTGCACAAGAGTGGAGTAACTTTTCTCTTCCCCAACCCAAGAAAACAGAGGCCAGCTGTGGTAACTGAATGCAACCAACACTCCATTCCTCTCCTCCCTCACTAACATTTTCCAGTTTAATTCACAAATTTCAAGAGACAACAAATTTCAGAACATATGATTTGATACCACAATTTAATTGCCAAGCAACACCAGGAAGGAGTCTGATATACAAGTACTAAATTATGGCAGAATATTGGACATGTACTAGATTAACAAACCAAAGCCTGAGTAACTAGATGTGAAATTGAATATGGCTGTTATCTCTGGGCTTGCAATTAGATGGGGGTGGCAGGATGGATGAGAAAGGAACTTTCTTGGTTTTTCAGAATGCAGAACCAACTACTCTTTTCCAGTTTAACCTACATGTAACACAGGCTCTCACATATGTTATTGGTCAATACTGTCCTCTAATGTGGCTAGGGAACTTATTCAGATTTATTTTAAAATGTCCCATTGTCAGAGTTGCTTGCAACTCCAATGAATCGTTTAAAAAAACTATTTGTAAAAACCGAAAGAACTGCGGATGCTGTAAATCAGGAACAAAAACAAAGTTGCTGGAAAAGCTCAGCAAGTCTGGCAGCATCTGTGAAGGAAAAAACAGATAAACGTTTCGGGTCCAGTGACCCTTCCTCAGAACAGCTACTTGTAAATCTGATGCAAAAAATATCTTAATACAGGTTCTTTTCTTTATAATTCCTTTTATAAAGAGATTTTATGAGTATAAAGTTGAAATAGAATTTCACAGAGGTTTAAGAAGAATCATTACATAAGCACCAAACTATGGCTGTAGGAATAGATTTAAAACAATATATAAGCTCCAAGCCAAAGAGCCTGGGAAAAATGTTAAGAATGCTAGCTAATCATGCACTTTCCCAGTGGAAATATGATAAAATTCAGATTCAAAATAATTGGGGAATTCTGTCAGAGTTTAGATAAATCAAATATCATATTTAGTAGTGGTTTACATAGTTGCTTTTCACAGATTCCATCATACAACTAAAAAGAACAGAAGCTAAACTAAGATCCTGTATTTCGACAAGTTAAGAATAATTATCAGGACAGCCTCTGAAATACTTTATTGTTGTAAGTCAGGTTATCACTTTGTCTGACATATTTTAAAGTTATAGCCTTTATGACTTTCTTTTAAATATAAGATGTAGATCACAGACTTCCAAACAAAACAATCAACCTCAGCCATCAGAACCTGGCCCACAGAAACTTGACAATCCAAGTCTTAAAATCCAGCAATTAAGTTCTACTAGAGCTTCTATTTTGTACTCTCCTGCATGAATTCTGTGGGTCTGGGCAATCAGTTTTGAGGAACAAATCTTCAAAATCAGATGATAAACGCCAAAATTAATGTTCAATTTTACATGTGATATGCAAATATCTCCATACAGGAATGGCTGGGAAGGACAGCACGGACACCTCCATTGTAGACAGTGCTTTTTCGTTTGGAATTAACTGGACAGATATGATTTCTATGCAGTGATACACTGTATTCTTTTCTGGGCAGCTCACTGGGTAAATATTTGCTAATCTGTTGAATATTTTTGTGATTATTCCTTCTCTCCTCTCTGAAAGAAACTGCTACAATTTGCACAGTTTATCAGAAAAAAATATTTTTAAAATGGGCACACACCTACTTTTGTTTTAACATTTAAAAGGAGTTCTGGGATACAACATAACCTCTTTACGCTGATTACAAGGGACAGTCACATACTATGGTCTGCTTGATATTATACAGATTTAGGAGATTCAGATGGTATTCCCTTGAGGATGCATATTTATTTTCTCCTTTTTCAAAGTTCTGTGGTACTCTATACAGGTTTTCAGCTGCAATGAGCATCAATTTACAGGATTAGAACTTGCCAGCAAGAGACTGACAAGTGTATATATATCCACTTTTTTTTTCCAGTTTATGGATCACTTGGGCTAAAGATTTAGTTTCAGCAATATTACTACATGTAGGTACTGACATTCCGCTTCAAAATTCCAGGTATTAAGGGCAGAGTTAGCCTGAAGTGAATATGCCTCAGAAGTAAATCTACACTGCAAAAAAAAAGCACCCTGGATACAGTAAGGAATTAAACTAGGCCTCTCTTGCTTGTGTGCTGAGTACACAATAAATCTGGAGGCAATGCCAGATAAATTAGTCTTTCTGGAGCCCATGCACACAATCCCATGGCATTTCCCTTCAATTAAAATACACTATCCTGCTTTCAGTCTACTGTTATCTATCCCCGGCATTTCTTCAGTCTGAGGCTCTGTGCAGGAATGATCTATGCAGTTGTGACTTCCCCAAACCTTGCATTTTTTTTGTGCTCGCACAATGTTAACTCACTCTAGATCTTTCCCTAGAATGGGCCTTCAATCTCCCCTCTGTTCTCTGCCCTCACTGGTTCAGCACTTTGCTAGTGGATTCTTTATGGCTTCCGTGCATGCAAGTTCACAGGAGATTGATAAGTTCAATCAAAATTCTAATTTTAACTTATACTACACACATGATCAGCTTCTCAAACAAACCAAGCTGATTTGCTAGTTCCAGGAAAATAAACACAGGCTGTAGTTACAGGTGGTTTTTAAACCAGAAATAATTTGGCCACCAAACATGTTCCGAATGCAACTCCTATCTCCTGCTCTCTCTCAATCTTATTCCCACAAAACCGTCCATCCAACATTCCTTTTTTGTTCCATGATAACTGATATTTTTCACTGTTCACAAATCAAACCAACCTGTAACTCTTCCATCCTTCCAAACTAACACAATCTCCAACTTCCCTTTCCTCTTCAAAGTCCTTGGATGTGCGGTCACTTCGCAAATGCCCATTTTTCCAAGCTTGAATCCTCCAGCCAATTTCATCCCTTCCACGATACTTAAACATCTCTCAAAGTCAGGAATGTGATAAAGTTAAACTTTCCATCTTCAAACTTCTTGTCTATCTGAAGCTCACCCAGTTTGAGACTATTCTGCTCCCAATGTCACTCCACTGTCATCCAGATGGGAAAGACTGCTCTCACCTCATTCAATTCTCATCTATCTAATCATAACCCGTGATTCTTTTGCAATGGCTTTCTTACCGGTCCAGGATCCTCACAGCTGGATTCGCCCCAAGGATCTTTCATTGACACTCTTCCCTTTCTCAGCCACGTTGTCCCTGACTTTCACGATATATGAAAACATACCATTATCTTTCACACATGCAATGAAAACACCCAGCTCTCTCTCACCTCTTGCACTGTTGCTAAATTACCAGACTGCTGATCTACCATAAATTTCCTCCAACTGAAAAATGGAAAAACTGAAGGCATTGTTTTCACTTCCTATTCTAAAGTCCATTCCCTAACCGCTACTACCATCCCTCACCCTGGCAACAGTCAAACTAAACCAGTCTGTGCACAGCCTTGGAATTATATCTGACCCCAAGATGAGCCTGCACTGAATTATTCATGACATGACTAAGACCAATTATTTCCACCACCATAACATAACTGAACTTATCTCATCTTTGCTTATCCCTGCTGCTGAAACCCTCATTCATGCCTTCATTACCTCTAAACCTGACGAATCCAGTGTACTCCTGGATATTCTTGTACATTCTATCCTCCATAAACATGAGCTCATCTAAAGGTTTTCTGCATGCTTAACTGGCACCATGTTTCATTCACCTTTAACCCTTGGTCTTCACCAACTCACAATGACTCCCCAGGCAACGAATGTCATAGAATCCCTACAGTCAGGAAACAGGCCATTCAGCCCATTCAGTCTGCAATGACCCTCCAAGGCGCATCCCATCCAAGCCTTGACCTCCACCTATCCCCATAACTCCACATTTACCATGGCTAATGCACCTAGTCTGCACATCCCTGAACACTATGGGCAATTCAGCATGGTCAATCCACCTAACCTGCAGATCTTTGGACTGTGGGAGGAAACCAGAGCACTTGGTGGAAACCCACACAGACACGGGAAAACATGCAAACTTCACACAGGCTGTCACACAAGGCTGGAATTGAACCTGAATCCCTTGCACTGTGAGGCAGCGGTGCTAACCAATGAGCCCCCATACCACCCAAATTTTAATCTTAATCTTAAATTTAAAATTTCCATCCTCGTTTTCAAATATCCCCATGGTATGACCTTCCTATCTCTAATCTTTTCCAGTCCCATAACCCTCCAAGATATCTGCATTCATCTAATTCTGACTCCTTAAGCATCTACAATTTTAATTGCTCTTCCAGTTGCCTAGGCACCTAGAATACTGTTCTGCCTCATTTTCGTCATTTGATGCTCTTTAAACCCTACATTGTTGATCCAGGTTTTCCGTCACCTGACCTAATGCCTCCTTTTTGACTTGAGGTCAAATACTATTTCATAATGCTCTGTGATATATCATGAGATGGTTTATTACATTAAAAGTACTTTAGAAGTACAAGCTGTTGAATTTGAGAAGACGACATCAGTGAATATATTCTACAGATGTAAATACATAAAATCTTTGGACAAATCCCCAAGACGTCATGTCCCATATTGTCATATTTGCACCTGAAAATAGTCCTAACTTCCCCAATCTATGTAACTTAAATTCCTCATCTCTGGAACCACTCGTGAATCTTTACAGTACTAAGGTCTTCACATTACTCCCAGAACTAGGTATTATACTCCAATTGATGTTGAACCAGTGTTTCATACACATTTAACATAACGTCTTTATTTTATACAGTATGTCACTATTAATAAAGCGTTGGAAGCTTCATGCTTTATTAAAGATTCTCTCAACTTGTCTTGGCACTTTCACATTATGCACATATGAAATAACTCCACACAGAGTCCAATATCCGATCACTGAGTCACCCTCTATTTACACATGGAGAGTTTTTGAACTGATCCAGCTCCCTCAGAACCAGTTCTCAGAGTGAACAGCTCGGCAGGTTTGGCAGCATCTGTGAAGAAAAAAATCAAAGTTAACGTTTTGGGTCCAGTGACCCTTCTTCAGAACTGAGGAAGGGTCACTGGACCCAAAATGTTAACTCTGACTTTTTTCTTCACAGATGCTGCCAGACCTGCTGAGCTTTTCCAGTAGCTTCTGTTTTTGTTCCTGATTCACAGCATTCGCAGTTCTTTCAGTTTTTACTCAGTGAACTGGATGTCTGACTCCTATTCTTATCTGTCAGCCAGGGCTCCCTGATTGGACCAGGTTAACAGTCCCAATCAGGGAACTCATATTTTATGGGGTCCACCTGGCTGACCTCATTGCAATCACGACAACATATACACCCAGATACTTTTGCTCGTGCATCTCCTTTAAAATTGTAGTATTTATTTTATGCCTCTCTGCATTCTTCCTACTTGAAGAGGAGATGATTGAGGAGATTTAATGAGTATTGAAAATCGTGAGGGGACATTGGACACGGCTGTGTCATTGACCAGACCAAATCCCCTTGAAATATAAAACGAAGTTAGCCAGACCTTAACGTTTTCTTATTTTAAAAAGAAGTGCCAGGCATTGCGTTCCAGATGCAATTTGATTGGTCAATTAATAGTCTTGAAATAAAACACACTTTATTCATACACAATAGTTAAAGTACAACAAAAAAATTGGAAAAACTTGACCCTACTGGAAAACTTAACAGAATAAAAGATTGTTTAACTACTAAACAGTAATTGTTCCAATATCGTAACACCTCATAAACACACCCTTGGCAAAGGCAAATTCAATAAAATAGATTGTCTCACATGCAATTCTAGTAGCAGGTAGCGAAACCCCAGCTTTTAGCTATAACAAGAGAGGAAAAACAACTTCAAAACCCCAGCAGCAATTGCTACTGAGGGCTAAAACTAAAAAAAAAACCCTGGTTCTGTGGAAGTTTGACCCCATTCATTCAGGCTGCTTCCATTGCTCCAACTTCACAGAATCGATAGAATTCCTATAGTGTGGAAACAGGTTATTCAGTCCAACAAGTCCACACCGACTGTCTGAAGTACATCCTATCCAGACTCACCCTCTACCCTATCCCTGTAACCCTGCATTTCCCATGGTTATCCACCTAATCTACACATCCCTTGATACTATCGGCAATTTTGCATGGCCAATCCACCTAACCTGCACATCTTTGGACTGTGGGAAGAAACCGGTGCACCTGGAGAAACCTCAAATAGACATGCAGAGAAT
Source organism: Ginglymostoma cirratum (assembly GCA_024137785.1). Classification (NCBI taxonomy): domain Eukaryota; kingdom Metazoa; phylum Chordata; class Chondrichthyes; order Orectolobiformes; family Ginglymostomatidae; genus Ginglymostoma; species Ginglymostoma cirratum. The sequence goes on along the minus strand of JAHRHZ010000030.1, from coordinate 5,136,111 downwards.
GTGCAAATGCCACAAAGACAGTCACCTGAGGCTGGAACCTAACCTGGGTCCCTGGTGCTGCGAGGCAACAGGGCTAACCACTGAGCCACCGTGCTGCCTTAACTAAAACAAAGGTCTTACAAGCTGCTTACTCTACTAGCTTATGAGCAGATTGCTCGTCACATCTGTTCCAACCTTTCTTCACATATAAAAAATCCAGAACCGAATACACCTCTCATGGCCATAGTATCATCACAGGAGATCAGGAGCTACTGCTCCCACTGGTGGAAAGATTGAGAACATTTGGCTACAGGTGGAAAAATCTCTTCACACAGCGACTGGTTAGGATCTGAAATGCACTGTCTGAGGGTGTGGTGAAGGCAAGTACAACTGAGGCATTCAAAAGGGAAACTGGGTTATCATTTGAAAGGTAAGAATGCAGGCCCATAAGGTGATGGTGCAGTATTGGATGACAAGCTTCTTTGGAAAATCAGCTCAGACATGCCAGAGTAAATGGTCTCATTTTGTGCTCTAACCAATGCATGATTCTGTGCCCCTAATGTCAGTTCCTAATTTAAATTTTCATACTGTAAATCATTCCCAGCCCAAAAACCTGCTCAATCCAACTGGCAATACTATTCCTGAACGAGCCACACCATGTGTAGCAGAGTTAGAGACTTTACCCCATTTAGTTATTACCAGAGTTCTTTCCAAGCAATTTTCTGAATGTGCAAGCGTATGGAGAAAGTGAGGATGTCTGTGACTTCATTCATAGCATAATGTAATGACATACTCTCTTTCTATTCAACTTTGAAATTTGACCATTTGAGTTGAAGGTCTGCTGGAATGCTGGTAACCTAAGATGGCCCCTCACCAGTTTCTCAATACAATATGTGATGAGAACGAAAGCATTACCTCCATTTCCACCACTGAAAATAAATATAAATTAAGCATATAAATAAGTGCCTTCAGGAGAACAAGAGAGCTAAAAGCAAAGGGTGAAAAACAGGTTGACGTTCTTTCCTACAAGGTTTTAGCGAAATATTTGAACTTACCTTTTTCCTTTTGATTTCATCCTTTTGATTCTCAACTTTGGCTAACTGAGAAGTCTGGCAACAAGTTTTCAAGACCTTGCCAATGCCACTGAAGTCTAATGAAGTGTGACCCAACAATGTCACCATCTCTCGTGTCCCCTCTTCCTTTGTCAAAAATACTTGCGTTTCACTCTGTACATCTTTACAGTAACCTCACTTGAGACGTGGAGTTACAGAAGAACCATAGGTACAACTTCATTTTTAAAGCTACTCTAACCGTACATTGTCAACACTCCCTGCTGTAAGTTCAACAGCATTATTCTTGTTCAAACAATGTAAACATGTTATAACTAGTATAATGACCCTAAGACTCCATGTGAACCAGCACATGGAGTTAAGAAAAAAGACAGAAGACAGACACAAATTTACACAGGACCCTTCACTACCACTGGGCATCAATCAATGAACTATTTTTTTGAAGCAAAGTCAGTGTTAAGAAATAGGAAAGATGGGTGAGAAAATGTGACAGCCAAATTGTACTTGGCAAACTCAAACAGCAATGCGATAACGAGCAGGTAATCTGTTTATTGTAATGTTGGTGACAAATAAATAATGATAACTTCCCTATTTTTCTTCAATATAGTACCGTGGGAATCATCAACTTAGCAGGTCATTGGGGTCACAGTTTAACTGCTCACGTGAAAGAGGATTGAATCCCAGGCTACTGATGAGTGTTTGCAGCAAGGAATAACAGTTACATATTGACATGTCATAATATTGATGACTTTGGATGCTAGAAAGTGGGGCTGGTAAAGACAGCAGTTTATGGTCACTGCAGATTCAAAGGGCTGAAAGGCCTCATCTGGAATACATAATTCGTTTATCTATATGCCAGCAAAAGGTGTTATCAATCTTTCCACTCTTCCCAATGGTGTAAACTTGAGCCTATTTTAAATGGCATCTGAGTTGGTATTTGAATAGGGTCATAGAATCATACAGTCATACAGCATGGAAACAGACCCTTCGGTCCAACACGTCCGTGCCAACCAGACTTCCCAATCTGACCTGACCTAGTCCCACTTGCCAGCATTTCGCCCATATTTGTCTAAACCCCTCCTATTCATATACCCATCCAGGTGACTGTTAAATGTACATAAGAACATAAGAACTAGGAGCAGGAGTAGGCCATCTGGTCCCTCGAGCCTGCCCCGCCATTTAATAAGATCATGGCTGATCTTTTTGAGACTCAGCTCCACTTACCTGCCCGCTCACCATAACCCTTAATTCCTTTACTGTTCAAAAATTTATCTAGCCTTGCCTTAAAAACATATAGCGATGTAGCTTCAACCACTTCACTGGGCAGGGAGTTCCACAGATTCACAACCCTTTGGGTAAGAAGTTCCTCCTGACCTCAGTCCTACATCTATATTTTATTTTGAGGCTATGCCCCCTAGTCCTAGTTTCACCTGCTAGTGGAAACAACCTCCCTGCCTCCACCTTATCTATTCCCTTCACAATCTTATATGTTTCCATAACATCTCTCCGCATTCTTCTGAATTCCAATGAGTATAATCCCAGTCTACTCAGTCTCTCCTCATAATCCAACTCTGGAATCAACCAAGTGAATTTCCTCTGCACCCCCTCTAGTGCTAGGATATCCCTTCTCAAGTAAGGAGACCAAAACTGCACACAGTACTCCAGGTGTGGCCTCACCAGGACCCTATACAGCTGCAGCATAGCCTCCCTGTTTTTAAACTCCATCCGTCTAGCAATGGCAGACAAAATTCCATTTGCCTTTTTAATTACCTGCTGCACCTGCAATCCTACCTTTAGCGATTCATGCACAAGGACACCCAAGTCCCTCTGCACAGCAGCGTGCTGCAATTTTTTACCATTTAAAACATAGTCCATTTTCCTGTTATTCCTACCAAAATGGATGACCTCACACTTATCAACATTGTACTCCATCTGCCAGACCTTTGCCCACTCACTTAGACTATCTATATCCCTCCGCAGACTTTCAGTGTCTTCTGCACACTTTGCTCCACCACTCACCTTAGTGTCATCTGCAAATTTTGACACACCACACTTAGACCCCAGCTCCAAATCATCTATGTAAGTTGTAAACAATTGAGGTCCCAACACTGATCCCTGAGGCACACCACTAGCCACTGACCGCCAACCAGAAAAACACCCATTTATCCCTACTCTTTGCTTTCTACTGGTCAACCAATCCTCACTCCATGCCAAAACATTACCTGTAATACTATGCAACTTTATCTTTTGTAGCAGCCTTTGGTGTGGCACCTTGTCAAATGCCTTCTGGAAATCCAGATACACCACATCCACACGTTCCCCACCGTCCACCATGCAAGTAATGCCCTCAAAGAATTCCACCAAATTAGTCAAACATGACCTACCCTTCATGAACCCACGCTGGGTGTTCCCAATGGGACAATTTACATCCAGGTGTCTTGCTATTTCTTCCATAATGATAGATTCAAGCATTTTCCCCACTACCGAAGTTAAGCTAACTGGCCTACAGTTACCTGTTTTCTGTCTACTTCCTTTTTTAAACAGTGGCGTCACATTGGCTGTGTTCCAATCTGCGGGAACCACCGCAGCGTCCAGTGAATTTTGGCAAATAATTACTAGTATCCGCCTCCACCACTTCCTCTGGCAGCTTATTGCATCCACCACCACCCTCTACGTGAAAAGTTATCCTCAGGTCCTTTTTAAACTTTTCCCCTCTCATCTTAAACCTACGCTCTCTAGTTTTGGATTCTCCTATTCCCTGGGGAAAAAAAGACCTTCGCTATTCACCTTATCCATGCCTTTTCCTTGGGGCAAAAGACCTTGGCTATTCACCCTATCCATGCCCCCTCATGATTTTATAAACCTCAGAATATGGGCCAAATGTGGCAAATGGCACTGGGTCAGATTGGGATGTCTGGTTGGCATGTCATTTCCTAAAGTTGAATGGCATTTGACAGCCTCATATCGTCCACCATCCAATGGTTTGGCAGAAAATGCAGTCCAAGTTTGCTTAAAGAAACAGCCTACAGCTTCACTACATAACAAACTCTCCCGGATCCTGTTTGATTATATGATCACCCCTCGTGCAGCCATAGGGATAGCTCCAGCAGAGTTGTCAATGGGGAGAAGATTCTGCCCCAAGTTAAATCAGATCATCCAGGACCAGGTGGGGGTTGAAACGACATCAGGAACACCAAAGCGGGGTCTTGCATCCGGCAAAGCAAGAGAGACGATTTACTTTAGGGGACTATGTTTGGTGTAGGAACCACAGGAATGGCCCTGCATGGGTAAGAGGCATGGTCAACACAAAGTCAGGTCCAGTGATGTATGAGATTCAGATAGGGTGCTGGTCTTGACCTAAGCACGTGCGCCATATGAAACCTGAAAACCTGCAAATGGTGTGGGAGCAAAACGTGCCTGGATCCTTGACAGCCATTCTGACTGTTTTGGAACCCATGGGTTCTGCTTTTCTGTCAAACATTGAAGATACCTCGGAATCTGAGATGGACATGGTGGTTGTCGCTGCCTCGATACGGTTGCTGCCTGAAGAGGAGAATGAATTTCTTTTGAGATGCTCTGCACATGAGGCGAGCTACTGTGCGTCAGACGCAACCCATTTCAGAGGCAGAGCTGGACCAATGTCAAGGACTGTCCACGTGCAAATACAGGGTGACTTAGTGATGGAATACCGGCCTCTCTGGACTTATTTCATTAGCCCTTTTTGCATTGAGTGTCCAGTAGCTGTGATCATTATCATTCGACAAAGGCATCCATGGTAGTACAAAAATCATTGGGACTAGGATATTATCACAGTGCCAAGCCACTACAACTTCCCAAATTCAGAGCACAGTGAATCTCCTGGAATTGGTTTTTTGTTTGCATAAAGCTCTGTGGGATATGCTTGAGGCACTATATAATAGGAAGTCTGCGCATGAAGATGTATTTGCTGTAAGATTTCGGAGGGAAACCAGAGTTTGTATCGGTATAGAGTTCATGCCAAATGTTAATTGGAACATGGGGATATGGTATATGATGTCTGGAAGAAATGATTAGTGTGGTTTTATAACCTAGCAGAAACAGGTTTCATCCCAATTCTCACTCCCTTTAAGGATGCCTATTTCCAGCAATCTGTTGAATCAAGCATGTGATTACACTATTAGTATTATTTTGAAGACAATTCAGACATTGATCGACTTCTGGCAAAAATAGTATGGCCAAGTCTTATTTACAGGACCTGAGCCATGTCCATGACCCTATGGGTCAGCACCAGATGTCCACTACCCAAGGAGTGCATCCACAGTTCTAAACTATGCACAGTTTCAATGTGAGCAATATCTGTAACTCCTGGGCAACAAAGACTCGGATATTCATTTCAAGAGTTGGTCATGCAAAGGAAAAATTTTTTAAGTGTAAGTAACAGCAAATATTCAAAATTTACTTTTGCTTTGAAATGTCTTACAATTTGGTATTTATTCATAGTCCCAATCCAACTAATGACTTAAGTGCTGTTTTAAGTAATAATACACTCAATTCTTCTTCTGCAATGATTAATACTGAACCATATAGAAAGGCAGGTGCATCCCAAGTTAATTAACCTCAGCCAGTGCAGCAATGGCAACTCTAAAGAAGTTTTTACTTTGTGCAAAAGGGTAAAACTGGTTTTAATTAACTGGCAGCTTGTTTTATATCTTTTCAAATTTATATTTCCAATGAAGGCTATTGCACGTAGTCAGTTATCTTCTGCATACACTCATGCACAGATGGGAAGAGGAGTAATTTTTTCTGATCATTATCTGATGGAAAAAGGAGTACTAGCTAGCGAATAAAGGCTTAGATCTCCCATTCAAGAAAACTGCACAACTTTCTGAAATACTTATTTATGGCTAGTGCAGAACTTGAATGGGGTACTGATGACTGTTGCTATGAAAAGAAAAGAATTATACCCAGAATAAGAATCAGTGCTTTATGGCAACAGCAGTAACCACTGGAAAAGCTTACACTTTCAATGCTTGTGACCCATGTCTGTCAAGGTTCAAACTGGCATTTAGAGCAAAATCTACTTTGTAAATTTGTTTTCAGAAATCTATCATTACCTACTCTAGAATGCAACTATAAAAACATCTTAACGTTAAACGTTAACAAAAACGTTAACTCTGTTTTCTCCTCCACAGATGCTGCCAGACCTGCTGAGCTTTTCTAGCAACTTTGTTTCTGTTCCTGATTCACAGCATCCGCAGTTCTTTTGGTTTTTATTTGGGATACTGAAGACATTTATTTTCATCAGGGATTTGGCGGGTACATCTCTGAAGTCTTACATTTTTAAAGGGAATTATGCCAAAGATTTAAAGGAAAGCAGAATCTTGTTCCACATTCTGAAACATGTTATTTATTTATTTAGAAAAAGAGCACGTGCAATTTCAACCCACTGCTGTCTTACTTTGAAATTCTTATAGTGGCCTTTGGGAAGGGTGGAATCACATGCTCTGCAGTTTTTATTACACCACTTATTGAACCAGTGGTCAGCACTATTGCCTCAATACCAGGGACACAGGTTCAATTCCAGCCTTGGGTGGCTGTCTGAGTGGAGTTTGTACATTCTCTACATGTCTGCATTGGTGTTTGCTGGATGCTCCGGTTTTCTCCCACAGTTCAAAGGTGTGCAGGTCAGGTGGACTGGCCTTGCTAAATGGTCCAGGGTTGCACAGGTTAAGTGAATTAGCTATGGTAACTGTGGGCTTACAGGGATAGGGGTTAGGTCAATGTGGACTTGATAGGCGGAACGGCCTCTTTCCTTACTGTAAGGATTCTATGATTCTATTCAAATAAAATTTCCGTGAGAATTTTAAACCAAAAGGTAAATCTGACATAGCTTTTGCTTTTTAACCAAAATTCTTTGCAAAGTTCAGTTACACAAATACCCAACAATTCACAGTACACTAAACAAGAAAGAATGATGGAAAAATAAGTAGAGACCAGATATCAATTAGCTCAGTTACAAATCGTTCTTTTTTGTTCCGTTACCCTCCTCTCAAACAATATACAGCAAAGAGTTCTAAAAACATTTGTGGAGCTTTGAGGATCTGTTGCTGGAGATGGAAATAGGCATCCTTAAAGGGAGTGAGAATTGGGATGAAACCTGTTTCTGCTAGGTTATAAAACCACACTAATCATTTCTTCCAGACATCATATACCATATCCCCATGTTCCAATTAACATTTGGCATGAACTCTATACCGATACAAACTCTGGTTTCCCTCCGAAATCTTACAGCAAATACATCTTCATGCGCAGACTTCCTATTATATAGTGCCTCAAGCATATCCCACAGAGCTTTATGCAAACAAAAAACCAATTCCAGGAGATTCACTGTGCTCTGAATTTGGGAAGTTGTAGTGGCTTGGCACTGTGATAATATCCTAGTCCCAATGATTTTTGTACTACCATGGATGCCTTTGTCGAATGATAATGATCACAGCTACTGGACACTCAATGCAAAAAGGGCTAATGAAATAAGTCCAGAGAGGCCGGTATTCCATCACTAAGTCACCCTGTATTTGCACGTGGACAGTCCTTGACATTGGTCCAGCTCTGCCTCTGAAATGGGTTGCGTCTGACGCACAGTAGCTCGCCTCATGTGCAGAGCATCTCAAAAGAAATTCATTCTCCTCTTCAGGCAGCAACCGTATCGAGGCAGCGACAACCACCATGTCCATCTCAGATTCCGAGGTATCTTCAATGTTTGACAGAAAAGCAGAACCCATGGGTTCCAAAACAGTCAGAATGGCTGTCAAGGATCCAGGCACGTTTTGCTCCCACACCATTTGCAGGTTTTCAGGTTTCATATGGCGCACGTGCTTAGGTCAAGACCAGCACCCTATCTGAATCTCATACGTCACTGGACCTGACTTTGTGTTGACCATGCCTCTTACCCATGCAGGGCCATTCCTGTGGTTCCTACACCAAACATAGTCCCCTAAAGTAAATCGTCTCTCTTGCTTTGCCGGATGCAAGACCCCGCTTTGGTGTTCCTGATGTCGTTTCAACCCCCACCTGGTCCTGGATGATCTGATTTAACTTGGGGCAGAATCTTCTCCCCATTGACAACTCTGCTGGAGCTATCCCTATGGCTGCACGAGGGGTGATCATATAATCAAACAGGATCCGGGAGAGTTTGTTATGTAGTGAAGCTGTAGGCTGTTTCTTTAAGCAAACTTGGACTGCATTTTCTGCCAAATCATTGGATGGTGGACAATATGAAGCTTTCCTTATATTTCAAATGCCATTCAACTTTCGGAAATTCTCAAATTCTCTGCTGGTAATTAATGGCCTGTTACCTGTGACCAACACTTACGGGAGATATGCACAGATTTTCTATTGTCGTCCCTGTGTTTGACAAATGAACGCTATGCACATCTAGCCAAGCAGCATCAGAGGAGCAGGAAGGCTGACGTTTCGGGCCTAGACCCTTCTTCACCTACATCTGGTTTGGAACAGTTAAACTGCTTAGTAACATCCCAATCAAAACCAGTCAAAACAAACGTCTGGTTAAATGGGCACCGAGTTCTAATGGAGGTCAGTACCACTACAGCCGTTTCAGTGATTGCGGAACCAGCCTTTAACAAAATTTGCTCTGGACTCCAACCCTTAAGTTTGCATAAGACCTCAGCTAGACTGAGAACCTATACCAGGGAGCCTTTACAGATTAAGGGTACAACTTCAGTTCCGGTCTCTTGTGAGGAGCAGCTGGTTCAGTTACCATTGATTTACAGTAAAAGGCTCAGGCCCAAGCTTGATGGGGCAAAATTGGTTGAGAAAGATTCACCTAGACTAGCCCGACATTTTTTTGATTAGAAAGTGGCTGCCTGAGTGAAGTCCTAACTAAATACCCAGAAGTTTTTCTAGAAGGTTTAGGGACTATCAACAGAGCCAAGGCCACCTGGCATGTTGACCAGGAAGCAATTCCACGATTCTGCAAGGCCCACCCAGTGCCATGTGTTTTACAGCTCAGAATAGAGGTGGAAATCAGAAGGCTAGAAAGCGAAGGAATTGTCAAACCAGTCCAGTTTGGCTGGAATGGGTGGCACCAGTTGTACCGATTGTGAAACTAGGTACCTCTGTAGGGATTCTAAACAAATGGTAAACCACTTTTTGCAGCTGGATTAAAAACCCAATCATTTGCATGGAAGATTTATTTGCAGCGCTGGCACTGAGGCGATCCTTCACAAAGCTGGACATGATCCGTGTGTACTTACAAATGTGGTTGCATGAGGAATCCCAGAGATATGCTACAATTAATACCCATAAGGGTTTGTACCAATATACAAGACTGCCATTTGGGATATCATCAACCTGTGCAATTTTTCAGATGATAGAGAGCATTTTACAAGGTCTACCTCAGGTTGCCATTTACCTAGATGACATGCTAGTAACAGAGAAGACCAACTGGAAGAGTCCATAATGGTTTTAGTAGGTGGACTTTTCAGGGTGTGAAGAACCATTTGGCCAAAGCTTGGTCTTGTTTTGAGGTTCTGCTGTGGACAGACCCAGAGTCCCTCATTTTGAGATATATCCTGAGTGAGGCTATACAATTGCCTTTACTCAAGTGGTGTTCCCCAAGCTCAGTCAGAATGGTAACATTATCTACTTCCATTGAATACCCTGTAACTCATATGGTCCACTTGCCACGTTTACAATGATAAAGCCAGCTGACAATCCTGTTCTTATCTGTCAACCAGGGCTCACTGATTGGGCCAGATTCGCAGCCCTCATCAGGGGGCTCATATTTCATGACATTCAAATCAGGCTGACTTCCTTACAATAACTACAACTAATTGTAGGTGTTCTATCCCATTAGACTGAGAAAAGGAGGTTCGGAGCTTATACATTTTCTAAAATATTTTTAAAAAGCAAACTGTAAATAATCTAATTAAAAACATAAATATACAACCACGAGATCAACTTTTCTTCTAATGGTTGGCCCAATTAATTTATCTATTAAAAACTGCAGCACACCTTTCTTGGGTACCTATTAGTGGGGCCTCTTCTACTACCTCCAATGGAAAAAAGCAGAGCCTTTCAACATGCTTTGCTGTCATCGAGGCTAGGAAACACATTCATAATTTGATTCTTAAATACAGGTAACTGATTAGAAACAAAAATTCAAAATTAATAGAGTATTGACACCTATCAAATGTACTGATTTACTAAAAAGTTTGTGGTCAAGCCAGACAATATCCAAATTTCATTTTAGTTTTACAATATACATGAACCCTGCCCAGTCAAGCTCTGCACAGTGAAAATTTGCCAACTTGATCTTAATTTGACAGCAGCATTGGTCCATAAAAATCTCCAACTGTGACTAGACAGACACATCTTGCTGGAAATATACAGGTAGAGTATAGGAATTTTTGTTCTCAGACTAAAAGGTACATGGGATCATTAAATCATAACAAGAGTTAAGCAACTGGATCTCAAGATCTGCTCTTCTCTGTTTATACAAAGGTGAAAAGTTTGGCAAATATTACAAAAATCAAGGCCAACAAACCTAGTCTTAGATAACTCTCACATTTTGGAATATATGGAATAAATATGCAGCAAACCAATATTTATCCACTTGTATACATGTCCAAAATATTTTCCAAAATTTGATTCTTTGAAGTTGCTTAAGTTTATCCAAACAAGTTGAGTATCTCATGAGCTTACACAAACTGCTGTGCACTGTTTAGTACCGTACAAGGGAGTCCAATTTTTTATGCCCATATGCCATAAAGGTGTGTAACATCAGCGTCAGGAGTCACAGGTGGTTGAAATCTAGTGCCCCTTTAGTCGCACATAGCTCAAATTGCTGACATTAACACATCCTGTGCTCTGATTCAGGATTTATCAAACAGTGACATAACAGCACCTTTTCAATCCTTAAAAAAGGCAACAAACCAAGCAAATAAAAATGTAATCATAAACAGGATGGAGTTGGCTAAACTGTAGTGGATGGATTGCCAGGGCCTCAAGCCACACATAGTTTAAACACCATGGCTGTCCACGACTACAGTGCTTTTTCCAAAGCCTACATCAATATTTGGAAAAAAAGCACACAGCAATTACATCTCTCCTATTTGTTATACATTGGCTTTGTATTGCAAACACACAACTCATAACAACAGTTACACCATTAAAGTTTGCTCAAAAAAAGAAAAACAATCTGTCCACATGTTTGGCTACAGCAGCAATTAGAATAAATAGCAAAGTTCTTTTTGATACTAAACGTAAAGTACTCGTGTTGTATGTTCTATTTTTAACTCTTTCTCTTTGTATTATTTCAGTCACAATGTCCCCAAATGACCTACAAACATTAACTACTGAAACACCCTTTTAGGTAGTTACCAACAAGCAGCCAACATTTGTGAACTGTCCCAACACATCAGTGCTTTCATAGGTCAGAATGTTAGACACGGAAAAATCGGAACAGCTCAGCAAGATCTCTCAAACAGCATTTTTTAAAAATTGTGTTAGCTGTGACAGAATACTAGTCAGGAGCCACCCTGTTCTTCTTTGTACAGTGTCACTAGATCTTTTATATCACTCAAGAAAGCAGACTGGGCTTTAGTAATTTCATCACTAAACTGAAATACCAGCCTACTTTAGATGATCAAGTCTACTTGAATGGTTCTTAACAAAGATCTTGTAACTCAGAGACAACGGTCTTACCAAGTGAGCCAAAATGATGTGACTGTGTTTGGTTCAATATCACTTTAATCATTAGGTGCCTTGTTGGGAGGAGAAAATCCACAACTGTAGTCTAGTTGGATTATTTACCTATAAAACGGGGCCATTGCCAAACTGCCTTCACTTGAATTATTATAATACATTTTACTTGGCATTCAATTGATAGGAGAACTTTTATGCATGAGGACTGACTCTGAAATCATGTCCAAAAAACAGATGCATCAATTCTCAGACAACCAGTTTGCTCCAAGCATTAAGGTATAACCAACAGTTCTTTGATCCATGCATTTTGGCCCTTGAAGGCAACAGCTTCAAGTCTGAATTTTTTCACAGCCTGTGATTAAAATAATTCAGTTATTCTATAAACCAAAGGTATTTTTTAATAGCTGGTTTGTATCCATCCTATTATCAAGCTAGGTTAAGGCAGTGAGGTGAAGGAATGATAGCAGCTTTCCCAAAGGGACAACTAGCTTTATCCAGTCTGTTGGTTGCCTGTAGACAAAATGAATTGCAGATGTCTTGTAAATAAGACACATCTTGCTGATGGGTGATATGATCATATCTCAACTCCTTTGCCCAACCTCCCCTTACCACTGACGACACTGGAGTCTGATGTTCAGCTCCCACTTCACTAAAACCACCATTGTTCCATGTGCATGATGGTGGATGAGCAGGAACCATGCAATAAATTTCTTACATCTCATACATGCACGCCAAGTTAGAAAATTTACAAGAGCTAAGAAACAATTTAAAGAAAAGCCCAATGAATTAAAGTTTGATATGTTGTTGAACTGAAAGTGCAGTGAGCTGCTGGTTTGTCAAAATCTAAGCTCTAGATGTACCAAACATTCGATATCTACTGTAACCAGTCCAGAGATTTTCCCTTACCTTTACTAGGGGATTCTAGAGTGTTGTAGATGTGTACCAGCACTCTTTGCAGTGAAATCTGGCTGTGATAAATGGGCAGCAATGAGACAGAAGTACACTTCTCTTAACCCTAGTCCCAGGTGCTCAGAAACATCTTTTATCAGTTGAAATTAAAATGTTCTTCATTTCTTGGCTCTCTCTAGCATTTTTTACTGGCCTTTCCGTTTCCAAGTTCATAACTATTTACCGTCTCAGTTCATGTTTGTATTCTCTTTATCAATCATTTTCATTAGTTCACACTGACACCTTTCTTCTCTTCTTGCCCCCCCATCTCAATTCACCATTTAACTTTATCCTCCTATCCTCCACCCAAAGACAAGGGGAGAAATCACTAGCCCCAGTGCTGCTCCTTCCTAACCCCTGATCCACAGTTAACAAGCCTTTGTGTATGCTCATGCCTCAGGCTCTGCTTCCACCTACCTCAAAATTCACACTGACACTATTCTCATTCCTTCCGCACAGCAGATTGATGTATGTTGATTTGCTCACTGATTTCTTGCCTCCTTCATTAATTCATACATCTATTTCTCTGGGGAAAATGCTATAATAAAGAGCTCTCTGTCGATTAAATTAATACTACTTCTGGTTTTGATTTGATTGTGTTCTGGAGGGTTGGAGCGGCACTGTAGTCAGGAATTCCTGATCTCACAAAACTATCTCGAAAATTCTACCCACAACATTCCATGGAACAGTAGTAGAATTTGCAAGCGGCACTGATTTTCATCTGCAAAAATAAACAAGCGGACAATGGTCTCCAAATGCTGACTGTCTCGATTATTAGTTGGAACATAATGCTTTCATAAGAGCATAAAAAGCAGGAGTAGGCTACTTAGCCCTTCAAGCCTGCCCTGACATTCAACAGGATCATGTCTCATCTGCCAAAGGCCTCAATTCCTCTTTCGGCCAGTTCAGCACTGCAGTAAAATATGGTACTTAGATAGTTCCAAAAGGATTCTGGTCAGTCATAGAACAATTAAGAACATAAGAAATATTTTGGTTCTTCAATCCAGACCTCAACTTCCCTTTCATGCCAGGTCCCCATAGCTCTACAAAAACAGAAATTAATGGAAAATCTCAGCAGGTCTGGCAGCATCTCTGAAGAAAAGAAATCAGAATTAACATTTCGGGTCTGGAGACCTTCCTCAGAACTTATGGTAGCTGGGAAATCGTCGATGTATATGCAGCAAATATGGAGTGGGATGGGGTATGGAGTAAACAATAGGATAAAGGATAGAGCCCGAAGAGAGAGAAGAGCAGTTGGATAGACAAAGAAGTTGATAACGATCTGGCTACAAGTGTGAACAGCTGTTAATGGGGACTGTCAGTGACTAACACTAGGTATTGTGCAATGGCAGGCTGTGTGTGGGGTAGCGGGCTAGGACATGGGAGAATTTAGGCCCTAAAATTATTGAAATCTACATTGAGTCCGGATGGCTGCAGGGTCCCCAAGCGGAAAATATGGCATTGTTCTTCCAGCTTGTGTTGAGCTTCGCTGGAACACTGCAGCCAGCCAGAGACAGAGGTGTTGGCCAGGGAACAGGGTGGTGTGTTAAAGTGATAAGCAACTAGAAGCTCAAGGTCATTTTTGCGAGCAGAACGTAGATGTTCTACAAAGTGGTCACCCAGTCTACGCTTCATTTCTCCAACATAGAGGAGACCACAGTGCGAGCAGCAAATGCAGTAGACTGGATTCTGGGAAGTGCAGGTGAAGTGTTGCTTCACCTGAAAGGTACATTTGGGCCTTTGGATACTGGGGAGTGAGGAGGTAAATGGGCAGGTGTTGCACCTTCGCTGGTAACAGGGGAAGGTGCCGTGGGGCTGTGGGGTGGTGTTGGGGGTGAAGGAAGAATGGACCAGGGTGTCCCAGAGGGTATGGTCCCTGCGGAAGGCAGACAAGGGAGGGGAGGGGAATATGTATCTGGTGGTGGCATCTTGCTGGAGGTGGCAGAAATGGCGAATGATGATCTTCTGGATGTGGATGCTGGTGGGATGGTAGGTAAGGACAAGGGGAACCCTATCGCTATTGAGGGAGGGAAAAGAGAGGGTGAGGGCAGAAGTGCTGGAGATGGGTCGGACCTGGTTCAGGGCCACGTAGCTAGTGGTGCTGGGGAATCCTTGGATGAGGAAGAAGGTGGACATTTCGGAGGCTCCCTTGTTAAAGCTGGCCTCATCAGACCATATGCAACAGAGATGGAGGAACTGAAAGAATGGGATGGAGTCTTTACAGGAAGCAGGATGTGACGATGTATACTCCAAGTAGCTGTAAGAGTCAGTGGGTTTATAGTGCATATTAGTGGCCAGTCTATCTGCAGAAATGGAAACAGAGATGTCGAGGAAGGGAAGGGAGGAGTCAGAGATAGACCAGTTGAAAGTGATGGCAGGGTGGAAACTGGAAGCGAAATCAATGAACTTCTCCAATTCCGGACAAGAGAGGCAAGTAGCACCGATATCATCATCGATATATCAGAGAAAGATTTGTGGGTGGGGGTCGGAATAGGACTGGAACAAGGAATGTTCCACATATCCCATGCACAGACAGGCATAACTGGGTGCCATGCAAGTACCCACGGACCTGAAGAACATGAGAGGAGTTTAAAGAGAAGTTGTTGAGGTGAGGACGAGCTCAGCCAAGCAGAGGAGAGTGGTGATGGGTGGGGACGGTTCAGGTCTTTGCTCAAGGAAGAAATGGAGGGCCCGAAGACCCTCCTGGTGGGGAATGGATCTGTAAAGGGATTGCATGTCCATGGTAAAGAGGTGGTGGCTGGACCCTGAAACTGGAAATTTTGAAACCAGTGTAAAGCATCAGAGGAATCACGGATGTACTTGGGCAGGGATTAGACCAGTGGAGAGCATCTGAAGTTCTTTCAGATTTTTTTTTCTTAGCTCTAATCTCTCCAGTGTTTCAAAAATCTGTGCATCTCCTCTTTAAACACTTTCAGTGATCTAGCCTCGAGAAATCTCTGGGGTAGAGAATTCTAGACGTTTACATCTCAGCTTTAAATGAGGGTCCCCTTATTCTGCAACTATGACCCCCTACTTCAAGATACCTCACTGGTGGAAACGTCTTCAAGATCTACCTTGAGGACAGGAGTCGGGATGTCATGTCTTTACAAGAGGCTGTACAAGATATTGGGAAGGCCACACTTGCAGTAGGGCATACAATTCTGGTTGGCCTGCTAGATTTGTTCTTTCTTTATTCATTCACGGAACAAGGGCGTCGCTGGCTGGACCAGCATTTATTGCCCAGAGGGCAGTTAAGAGTCAACCACATTGCTGTGGGTCTGGCGTCATATGTAGGCCAGACGAGGTAAGGAGGGCAGTTTCCTTCCCTAAAGGACATTAGTGAACCAGATGGGTTTTTCCGACAATTGACAATGGATTCACAGTCATCATTAGATTGTTAATTCCAGATATTTATTGAATTCAAATCCCATCATCTGCCGTGGTGGGACTCGAACCCAGGTCCTCAGAACATTATCTGGATCTCTGGATTAACAGTCCACCAATAATACCACTAGGCCACTGCCTCCCCTAGAGGAAGGATGTTATTAAACTGGAATGGGTGCAAAAAAGATTTACGAAGATATTACCACGGCTGGAAGGTTTGAGTTATAAGGATAGGCTGGGATTTTTCTCCCTGTAGCATAGGAGGCTGAGGGGTGACCTTATAGAGGTTTATAAAATCACGAGGAGCACAAACAAGGTGAATAGACAAGCTCTTTCCCCCACGGTGGGGAGTCCAAAACTAGACGGCATTGGCTTAAGGTAAGAGAGGCAGGATTTAAAGGGAACCTGAGAGGCAACTCTTTCATACAGAGGGTGGTGTGTATATGGAATGAGCTGCCAGAGGAAGCAGTGGAGGCAAGGACAATTACAACATTTAAAAGACATTTGGACAGGTACATGGATAGGAAAGGTTTAGAAGGATATAGGCCAAACACAGCCAGAAGGGACTAGTTCAGTTTAGGAAACCTGGTTAGCATGGATGAGTTGGGTCGAAGGGTCAGTGCCCATGCTGTATGACTCTAGGACCATGTGAAATCCCTCAGAATCTTGTATGTTTTAATAAGATCACCACTTCTAAACTCTAATGATAAATCAATCCTTTCATCCCAGGAACCAGCATAGTGAATCTCCTTTGAACAGTCTCCGATTCCGGTAAATCCTTCATTTTTAAAAAGATTCAGGGACCAAAACAGTACACTTTACATCAGATGATCCTCATCAACAACCTGTACAGTTGCAACAAGACCTCCCTACTTTTATATTCCAATACCTCTAGCATTAAGAGCCAAATTTCCCTTTGTCTCCTTAACTTTTTGCTCCACCTGCATGCTAACATTTTGTCTTTCATACACAAGAACACACAGGTTCTTCTGTGCTGCACATTTTTGGAGTCTCTCTCTCCATTTAAACAATAGCCTGTCTTCTGATTCTTCATACCAAACCGCGTGACCCTGTATTTTCCTACATCAAACTCCATCTGCCACCTTTTTGTCTACTACCTATCTGTATCTGCTTGCAGATTCCTTGTGTTCTCCTAACAACGTGCTCTCACATCTATTTTTATGTTATCAACAAATTTGGATACATTACATACTACCATCTCCTCCAAGTCATTAACTCAGATAAGGATCTAGGCACTTGTGGCAGTCCACTAGTTAAAGCTTGTCAAAGATCCATTAATCCCAACTCTCAATCTTCTGGATGTCAGTCAATCTTCATCCCACGGTAATAGGTTACCCCAATACTGTGAGCTCCTATCTTGAGCAATAACATTTTATATGACACCTTATTGAATGCCTGTTGAAAATCCTAATACACTACATTTAACAGTTTTACTTCACAAACTCTGCTTCATAGCCTCATTTATATCCTCGTATCAGTAAAGTGATGGAAAGTATCAACAGTGTTATCAAGTAGCACCTGCTGTGTAATAACCTGTTCACGGACGCTCAGTTTGGGTTCTGCCAGGGCTACTCACTTCCTGACCTCATTACAGCCTTCATTCAAACATAGAGAAAAGAGCTAAATTCCGAAAAAGAAGTGAGATGAGATTGAAATGTGACATCAAGGAGCCATAGTAAAACTGGAGTCAATGGGAATCAGGGAAAACTCCCCTCAGTTGGAGTCATATCTAGCACAAAGGAAGATGTCTGTGGTTGTTGGAGGTCAGTCATCCCAGCTCCAGGACATCTCTGCAGGAATTCATCAAAGTAGGGTCCTAGGCACAACCATCTTCAGCTGCTTCAATGATCTTCCTTATGTCTTAAGGTGGTGGGGATATTTACCATTAACTGCAGAATATTCACAATTCCTCAGATACTGAAGTAGTCCATTTCCAATGCAGAAAGACCTGGACAATATCCAGGTTTGAGTTGACATGGAACATTCATATCACAC
Source organism: Ginglymostoma cirratum (assembly GCA_024137785.1). NCBI lineage: Eukaryota > Metazoa > Chordata > Chondrichthyes > Orectolobiformes > Ginglymostomatidae > Ginglymostoma > Ginglymostoma cirratum. Next base: position 5,118,010 of record JAHRHZ010000030.1, on the reverse strand, counting down.
AAATGCCAGGGAATGACAATCTCCAAAAAGAGACTAGCTACCATTGATTACCAACAATCTGGGAGTTGCCACTGACCAGAAGCTTAACCAGACAAACCACATAAATATGATGGCTACAAGAGTAGGTCCAAGGCTATGAATACTGCAGGGAGCAACAAACCTCTGGACTCCCCAGAGGTTGCCCACTATCTACAAGGCACAAGTCAGGATTGTGAAGGAATACCCCCCACTTGACTAGATGAGGGAAGCTCCAACAATAATCAAAAAAACTTGACATCATCTCGGACAAAGCAGCCAGCTTGATTGGCATCACTTGCACAAACATCTATTCCCTCCACCATCAGGCCCAGTAGCAGCAATATGTACTATCTACAAGATACACTGCAGAAAGTCACCAAAGCTTCTTAAACAGCACGTTCCAAACTCAAAACCATTTCTACCTAGAATGACATAGGCAGCAGATAAAGGGCAACACCACTAGCTTCAAGGTCACCTCAAAACCATTCACTATCCTGACTTAAAAATATGTCGCTACTCCTTCAGCATTGTAGGGTCAAAGCCCTGGAATTAGCCCACTAACTGCATTTTGGGTTTACTACAGCAGTTCAAGGTGGCAGATCACTACCATCTTCTCAGGGGCATTTAGGGACAGGCAATAAATACTGGCCCCAATTTCCCTTTCACAAGCCCATGTCAGCTGTATTTGATTGTATTAAGATTTTCTAAATGCCCTGTTATTTTTTTCTTAATTATAAACTCTAGCATTTTCAAAATGACAAATATTAGGCTAACTGGCTTATAGTTTTCTGCTTTCTGCGTCTCTCCCTTCTTGAAGGGTGTCACAATCTTTTGGATCTTCTGGGACCCAATAGATTCTGGAACATTTCCACCAATGCTTCTACTATCTCCTCAGCCACTTCCTTTAAAACCCTTGGATGTTGGCCATCAGATCCTGGCAACTTGTATGTCTTTAATCCCATTAGTTTGTCAAATGTTATATCTCTCATGACTGTTACAAGGTCTTTCTTCCCATTAGCACCTAGCTCATCTGTTACCTTTCAAATGTTTATACAGTCCTCCATTGTGAAAACAGATGCAATATATTGGTTTAAATTATCTGCCATTTCCCTGCTTCCCATTATCAGTTGTCCAGTTACATCCTCGAAGGGTCCCGTTCCTACTTTAGCAACTCTCTTAACATACCTGTAGACGCATTTATGGTTTATTTTCATATTTCTTGTCAACTTACTTTCATAATCCATTTTCTCCCTCATTTGATTCTGGTTCCTGAAAAATTCCCAATCCCTTGGCCTATCAATTGTTTTTGCTGCTTTCTATGCCTTAGTTTTTGATTGGATACTCTCCTCAACTGTCTTTACTAACCACAGTGATTAATCATTTTCATCCAGTCCTCCTTTTTGACCAAAATATTTTTTTGCTGAGCCTTGTGAAACATATGCTTCAATGTCTGCCACTCATCATTCAATGACTTTCCACTTCATTTATTCTCTCAGCCCGCTTTACACAACACTTTCGTCATACCTCTGAAATTTCCATAATTTATGTAGAAGACTGGTTTGAGAACCAAGTTGCTCTCCCTAAATCGGAATTGGGAGTTATATTAAGGTGTGATCTCTATCCCCAGAGGATCCTTACTCTTATTTATCCTACATTATTACATATTACAAGTTCTAAAATTGCTTGTTCTCAGTAGGTTTGCATCATACTGCTCTTAAAAAAAAAAACCCTGATGCACTCCTGAAATTTGTTTTCAATATCATCCGGATTTGCATTCTCTACTAACAGTAAGCATCAATAACTGTTAGGTACATTTCAGGCCTGACACTGTGGTTGTGTTTTGGAATCTTCCTATTTGTCAAAAAGGGGTTTGACATGTTAGGGAGCTAGAACTTTCATGATCCTGGAAATCTGAAAATAAAACAAAGTGCTGGAGAAACTCATCAAGCCATACAACATCTGTGGAGAGAGAAACAGGGTTAAGTGTTTCAAGTGCAAAATGGCCCTTCTTCAGAACAGGAGAAAGGTCAAAATGTGAACAAGTTTGTATTTGTTCCTATGATGCAACCTTCTCTGATGACATTTCAGAAATGTCTTCAATCAAGGATCTGCAATTCTGCAAGTACAGTCATCTTGGTTTCAAACGATGTTGTTAGTCTTATGGTTTTCCACCTAGATCTCTGTTTTTTTAAAATTTTTTTTGGTCCTATGTTTCTAGATTTTCCTGCTAAAATCTAGGTTTTCCCTCACACAACCCTGATACATATTTTTTTGTTTAATTTGGAACAAATCTAAACTTTAGGTTTTGTCATTTTTCTTCACCATCGCAGTTGACTAAATTTGTTCCCATCTCATGGAGATCATGCTGAAGATGCATAGAATGGTCTTGACGTTGGATCTGGTGCCAAGGTCCAGCACATGCACATGCCCGTGTGGTCATCACCATTTTGGTTTGAAATTGAATTATTGTCATGTTACATTCGTGTAGGTTTTTTCACAAGATGTAATAACGTGGTGGTATATTTTCATTGTTCACATGACACTGTTCTAAAAACAACTTGGATTACTTTGTAATATTATGGATAAGTCACATAATGTAGCCATGTAAATAAGATAAATGCCCAGGGATAGCTGAGGTTAAAACTGTGTTTTTCTGGGTATTTTTGAAGGCACTGTCTAGGTTTTTCTCAAAATATACAGAGGCAACACTGATTTCATCATGTTAACTCTACTTCTCGCTCCACGGATCCTGCCAGATCTGCTGAGTTTCTCCAGCACTTACTATTTTTATTTATGACAGCAGCACTGTTTCATCAATAGTAAACAATCTGTTAGCTTGTTTCAGCAATCGAAGTACACCCCAGATTCGCTGTTAGGAGTCGGTCTCTCCTTCTGGTTACAAATATAGATAACACAAAGACATACAGTCAGGGAAGATTTTTGAACCATATTATCTGAAAGCAGGCAGATCTTTGAAGCAAAGCTGTGCAGGAGAATGTCAGAAGAAGCTATGTGTAGGTCAGAAGGTAGGGGGAACTTTGTTTCAAATCCAGAGCAAGCTAGTCTCGGAGGTGAGAGATGTATGGCTTAATCGGCTTCTAAAGAAACACAGGGGGAAAAATCATATTTAAAAAGCATGAATATCCAGATCATTTAGAGATTCAATCATCATGATCTTGGCTTATGCTGTTGTAGAAGATATAATGCAACCAGTAAATTAATTTCCATAAAAATAAAGCACTTAGACTGAGACTTGAGAAACATTTCCGAATACTTCAGAACTCCAAATTGTTTCACACCTGATTGGCAACTTGAAAGACTGAGCAAACTCTAAAAGCACATAGAATTGAAGGAAACTTGGTGAGATGGATCAGAAACTGGCTTAGTAATAGCACACAAAGGGCATAGGACACCCTTGCTCAAATAGCAGGTGGCCTATTACATCTCATTTCCGCAGAACACTGCACTGTTAAACTGCAACATTTAAGTTTTGATCTTTTTATATAGCAGCCATGATAATTGTGATACAATGCAGACCTTCAGAGTAGAATTAGAGGCCTATGTTGCAAGTGTGGTCAACACTTCTGCAGCTGCTAAAAGCAATTATCTTTATAAGGATCTTTCAAAATAAACCAAAAAGTTTAATATAGTTAGGTTATAGGACTGCTGAAAGAAAAATTAAGCCTTTTCATTTGTAATAAATTACATTGACTTTTTCTTAGAACAAAGAACATAAAACAGTACACAGTACAGGCCCTTCGGCCCATGATGTTGTGCCAACCTATTATCCCACTCTAGGATCGAACTACCCTGCATACCCTACATCTTACTATCATCCATGTGCCTATCCAAGAGTCACTTAAATGTCCCTAATGTATCCGATTCCACGCACCCACCACTCTCTGCGTAAAGAACCTACCTCTGACATCTCCCCTAAACCTTCCTCCAATCACCTTAAAATTACGCCCCCTCGTAATAGTCATTTCCGTTCTGGGAAAAAAGTCTCTGGCTATCCACTCTATCTATGCCTCTCATCATCTTGTACACCTCTATCAAGTCACCTCTCATCCTTCTTCACTCCAATGAGAAAAGCCCTAGCTCCCTCAACCTTTCCTCATAAGACCTGCCCTCCTGTCCTGGCAGCATCCCGGTAAATCTCCTCTGCACCCTCTCCAAAGCTTCCACATCCTTCCTATAATGAGGCGACCAGAACTGAACACAATATTTCAAGTGTGGTCTAACCAGAGTTTTATAGAGCTGCAGCATATCCTCACAGCTCTTAAACTCAATTCCCCTGCCAATGAAAGCCAACACACTATGCGCCATCTTAACAACCTTATCAACTTGGGCAGCAACTTTGAGGGCTCTATGGACATGGATCCCAAGATCCCTCGGTTCCTCCACATTGCCGAGAATCCTGCCATTAACCCCGTATTCTGCATTCAAATTCGACCTTCCAAAATGAATCACTTCACACTCTTGCAGCCCCCATTACATATGGCTTAATATTAGATTCAGATTAACAAAAAAAAATGCCAGAGTTTTAGTACACATGCAAACCAGGTTTACGATTGACAGATATATATGTAATTATGAAGGCTAAAGGAATGTTACGCTTTATTAGGAAAGGTATTGACCATGAAAGTAACAATAATATGCTCTATTTATATAGCATATATTTATATAGAGCATTAGTGAGATCACATCTCAATTACCGCACGCAGTTTTGGTCTCTTTATTTAAGGAAGGATAGATCATAGAGTTTTACAGTACAGAGGGAGGCCATTCATCCTATCATGTCTGTACCTGCTCCCTAAAGAGCTAACCAGCTAGTTCATTCTCCAGCCTATCGCTGTAACCCTCTAAATTCATCACTTTCAAATATATAGTCAGCTCTCTTTTAAAACCTCCTATGGAATCTGCCTCCATCACTCTCCCACCAGGTAGTACGTTCCAAATTCTAACAACACTCTGAATAAAGCAATTCTCCTCATCTCACCCCTAGCTATCTTGCTGATAATCTTGAAATTGTGACCCTAGGATGTAAGTACTTTGGAGGTTTACTAGATTGGTATCTGGAATGAGCAAGTTATTTTATGAGGAGAGGTTGGAGTGGTTAGACTTGTTCCCACTAGAGTTTAGAAGAATCTGGTGACATCATTCATGGATGCAAGATCCTAAACAGTCTCTACAAGGTGGATGCAGAAAAGATGTTGTCACTATGGGTGAGTCCATAACTAGGGAACATGGTTTAAAAATTAGGCATCATCCTTTTAGAACAGCGTTGAGAAGTTTCCTCTTTTCGAGGATTGAGTAACTTGGGAACATTGTCTCAAAATGGAGGGAAAGCAGGATCATTTAATATTTTCAAGGCACAGGAAGATAGATTTTGTATTATTCAATAAGAATTGAAGGTAACCAGGGATAGATGCTAATGTGAAATTCAAAACACAGACCAATTGGCCATAATATTAGTGAATGGCAGGACAGGCTTGATAGGCCGAGTGGCCTACTTCCGCATTTATTTCATAAAGTGGGGCATGAAGAAATGTCAAATTGTAACAGTGTACTTTGTTGCCCAACTCATTGCTTCAACAATTGGATTATTCCAACACAATCAGGTGGGACAGATTAAGTTAGGGGGTCCATTCATCTGTATCCAGTGGACGTTTTGATACTAATTATTCAATTAGCTGTTCTACAAGCCAGAAAGAGACTTAAAGTTTTCTTTATTCCTGTCTACACTAAAGAATTGCAGACTCACTTGCTCCAAACTGACACTCAGTGAGGACATCAGAACAAGAGGAAACTTCAGCCTCCATGGTACAACAGCACTCAAATCACCATACAAGATCAATCAGGATTCTATTACAAGCCCAGTTTACATTCAGTGGAAGCACAGGAAAAATGACTGCTGTTTTTATATCCTGAGCAAGAACAGCAAAGTCTGTAATTAATTCTACTACTTGCCTTGCTCATTTATCTGTTCATGGTTGAATAATTCAGGGCAATAGTTTGCAGCCTGAGCCATGGTTTGATAGGTTATTTATTCTTCTGTGTCCAAAGTCAAGGAAACCACACGTAAACATGTTGATATATATAGTGGGACAAATACAATGACAAAGGTCTTCCACTCAATCCATGGGCTGACTGTGATTACCTAGCATTGGACATACAAAGGTTCCGAGCAACGGTTTATATGCGAGGTTAGCTGTTGATGCCAAATTTAACCAGAGTAAAAACCCAAAGATGCATCCAAAAAAAGAATTATTTCACTCCACACATCTTTTCCCAATGATTCTGAACAAACTTGTTCAGAATCTGTGTCACTCACTCTAGTTTACATGTCTACTCTGTACAGTTGTAGTGATGTGACTAATTCATTTTCAGGGGCAAGAACCTCCTTTGAAAGTAAGGAATCTTTATACTGTGTAGATTACCATAAAAACTGAAGCTAGTAAATAAGGAGACTTAATCAATCAGGAAGAACTGATTAAGCAATGTTAATATTCTATTCTGAAAATTTAAAGAAATATTGCTGAAAGCTCCTTTTACACAAACAACTTCAATCAGTGCACTTTCTTGCATATGTGATACGCATATGACAATTACACAAATTTTTAATCAACCTGTTCAGACGTGCGATGACATGCCTCTGGAATAGCAGGACTCAATACTAGTGTGTCACAAAAGCTCCCAAGAAAGGACATCCCAAAAGATTGTAAATCCATCAACTCAATCTCGCAGCTGTAATCAAGCTCCCAATTACAGATACCACAGTGATTTATTAAATTTACAGGGAGTCTGAGTTTTTAGAGACAACGATATTTTGAAGTTGAGAAATAATCAAGATTGTTTAAAGCCAAACAATTCTGGTAGAAGTACATTATAGAATGCTAACTCTCCAGTTTCAATTTGAATTTGTTTTTAAAATCACCCATGTCAATACTAACCTTATGTCAGCTAATATGTAGATCACTTATCTGCTGGTGTCAGAAAATATTGAAATATTTCTGGTTCTGAAGGTGAGGTCATTGTAACAGCCCTTGGCAAGCAGCATTTGTCTCAATGTAGCAGCAATGAGCTCCAGTAAAGTTAAAGACAATGGGAACAAAAGAAAATCTGAAGTCATCCAGAGCAAAAACGAAGAGTTGCAGCTGAATAGTTAAGGCAATGGCAGCTGAAATCCACTGGGTCTGCCTGCTTCGGTTCAAACCCTACCAGCTGCATTTCGTATCTTCCTTGATTCTTCTCTTTGGGGCCCTCTTGTGATACAATGGTAGCATCCCTGCCCTGGACCAAGACACCTCGGTTCAAGTCCCACCCGCACCAGGCATGTGAGACAGCAACTCTGAGCAGGTTGATTAAAAATACTTGTTTTTTTGAAGCCAATCATTTCAGCCTGAGGCAATTGCTGCTACAGTTCCTTAGGGCTTTATTCCAGGCCAAAACATCTTTAGCTACTTGATCAATGACCTTTCTTCCATCATAAAGTGAGAAGAGAAGGTTTTTGTTGACGATTGTGTATAGTGTTCAGAAGCCTGGCTAATATCCAGGCTTGGACTATTATATGGTGCACATGTTACTTGCTACTTAATTTGAAAGAACTGTCGGGGTCACTAAAAACGTAAATAGTCTAGTCACATGAATAGTCTAAGCAAAAGGACAAGAAAGAAACACTATTCTGCGGTAACTAAGTCAACTCCCTTAAACTACTACAATGCACAAATCAAGAGTCTGATGCATTATTCTCAGTTTGCCTGGCTGAACAAACCTCCACTCGAGAAATCTCCAATGCCAGTGCACATTAGATGCAGTGTAAAATGTCTTTAGCTGTGTTGCAGCAACTCACCAAAATTTCTTCAACAGCACCTGCAAAACCCATAACCTTTACCAGGACCTCTCAAAGAGCAATGGTCAAATATGCAAAGAAACACCACCACTGGGCAGGCAATGGCCTATTGGTATTATCACTGGACTAATAATCTACTAATGTTCTGGGGACCTGGGTTCAAATCCCACCATGGCAGAAGGCAGAACTTGTATTCAATAAAAATCTGGACTTTAAGGGTCCATAGTCGATTGTCGGAAAAGCCCATCTGGTTCACTTATGTCCTTTAGGGAATGAAATGGCCATCCTTACCTGGTCTGGCCTACACATGACTCTAGACGCACAACAATGTGGTTGACTCTTATCTGCCCTCTGGACATTTAGGGGTGGGCAATAAATGCTGGCCTGGCCTAGCCAGGGACACCCTCATCCTATGAATGAATAAAAAACCCCAAGTTTTGCATCATCCAGAGTTGGGACTACACTATTGTTCCTTCATAGCTGCTAGGTCAAATATCCTGGAACTCCCTACCTTACCACATTATGTATTTGTTATTACATGGACAGCAGCAGTGAAAGGCAGCGGCTAACCTTCTAACGAGCAATAAATGCTGGTTGTGCCATTAGTGCCCACATATTGTGGAAGAGAAACTACACATGCCATTTTTTCCAAGTACAAAATTTCTTTTAAACTTGGCATAAATTTGTGAAATTAATTCATTTTTCTCTAAAAATAATTTAAAGAGCTACAGTTGGAAGAAAATTATTGCATTTTTACAGTTGTCTGATTTTTCTAGGCATGCACCCTGGGAAAAAGATATCTTGTATATGATTGGGCGGTACATTCCAAATTCAGTTTAAGGACTCTAAAAGCAGAAATCTGAAATACAAATATAATCAAAGGCCAAGTTGAAAATATCAATTTCTAATCTAGGTTTTTTCAAAAGGCTGAGACCATCACATGAAAGTATCAATGAAGGCTTTCACACATATAGAAGATAACTTGATGAATATATTTCGGGTCAAGCTGCAAAAAGTTTAATTTCTCTCTGAAGATTTTTCTTCCTGCTTTTAAGAAATTATTCAAAAAAAATTCAGCAGTGTTTTGGTAATTTCTCAAGATCTCTGCCAGAAGTTCAATATCAATGCAAGCTGTTGTTGAACCACATAAAAGTAAAATTTCTACAAATCAAGCTTCTGAACATCTTGTTGATAGTCTTCAGAAAATTCCAGACACAATCAGTTTTTATTTGTTCATATTTTGTGGGCATCACTGGCTTTGCCAATCCCCGACTGTCCAGAAGACAGCCAAGAGCCTACATTTGGTCTGGAGGCACATGTGGGCCAGACCATGCAAGAGTGGCAGATCTCCTTCCCTAAAGTACTTAGTGAACTAGGTGGGCTTTTACAACAATTAACAGTGGTTACACGGTCGCCACTAGTCTAACTTTTTATTCCAAATTTTTACCGAATTCAAATTCCATCATCCCATGGTCAGATTTGGACCAACATCTCCAGGACATTAATCTGGTGTAATAGATTACGAGTCTAAGGGAATGACCACTGACACTTAAGTCGTGAAGTTGACATTTATCGCCTACTTCTTTAGTTATCATCATAGGGTCTATACAGAGGTAAAATTCAGAGTAAGTACACCGTCAAGACGATTTACTATAGAAGAAAAAGATACGGCATTTATATGGCAGCTTGTGCAACCTCAGGACATCTCAAAGCACTTTTCTGTTGATTAAGTACTTGAACTGGTGTAATGTAAGAAATATAGCAGCTAATTTGTGCACAGCAAGGTTCCACAAACAGCAATGTGAAAATAACCTGATAATCTGTGTTAGTGATATTGTTCAGGGAATAAATATCGGTCAGTAGACCAGGGAAAATTTCCGTGCTCTACTTCAAAATAGTGTCGTGGAATCTTTTATGTTCATTCAAGGCGGCAGATGAGGCCTCAGTTTAATAACTCATCTGTGACACAACATTGAACAAGTCAGCATTCCACCACTGCTGCATTGGAATGACAGACTACATTTTCATTCTCAAATCTAGATTGGAACTTGATTCCACAAGTTTCTGACTTACTCAGACGCAAGAATGCTACTCATTGAACTACAACTGAAAAACAAAGACACTATTTTTCAAAGTTAGTGACAGAGTAACAGGAAATTCAATCGACCAAAAGTAAATTATATCATATATTACTCCTGGGACATTTTTTATATATTATTAAAATCTCCCATTTGGCATTTCCATAAACATTACTTGCTGATATTACAATTTTTTGGCTGTATCTTTTCAGTCGACATTTGACACCATGAAAACTTACATAACATTGCCTGATCAATTTAGCAACTATCACAGCATAGCTGCAGGCTATGACTACTGTGAATTAAGTTTCTGAAATGCTCTCCCAATGACAATCAACATATTTTGCATTTTAAAAGAAAGCCACGTATGTGTCAACTGATCTTTCAGTAGCATCATGGACAATTTACCAGTATGTTATTAAAATTGCCTGACTAGTAAGAGTGCCAACACAACAGGATCAACAACAAAAAAAATCTGGCCTGCATCATGAAAATTCTTACAGTAGAGAATTAATTGGTCACAGTGCCATCTCAAATCATCAGCTGTGCAGCAGAATGCAGTTGAATTCTGGTCCTAAATTGCCAAGAATAACTATATTTGAATCAGGATTATGGTTATGGATGAACCGATTTTTCATAACTAGCAGCTAATAATAACTAGCAAGCAGATCTTAGGACCAAAAGCCATTAATTCAGCAGTTCAACTGGAACAAAAAAACTTAAACATCACTGTTTTGTGCAAAATCAACAGTCCTTCTAAAATATGTGGATGTCACCAGACAAGAAAAGTCAACAAATGAAAAGACTATATTAAACGGATAATTAACAAAATAGCTTAGGTACAGATCAAGATTCAGCGCATTAAAGGACCAAACATTACAACACCACACTCTTCAGCATTTATTAAAATAAATGCCTGCACGAAATCAAACTTGCAAGTTTAGAAAATACCATTTGATGGCTGGCCTCCTCATCAGGGTCATGTCTTAGCTCTATTTTCAGGCTAAACACTGATACACGTGTATTCTCTCCGCTGCTTGTGGCTTTCAGCCAACATAAAGATATGCCATATTTCCAAGTCTAGTTTCAGAAAAGGCTACAGATCTGACAGTTCACATCAAAAGCTGAGCCAACTTGCTGCAAGTTTCAAGAAACCACTGGCATTTTCTCCTTTATATAAAAAAGAAATCACAAGATTGTCTTTTTCATACAAATACACCGGTAAAATCCCAGCAGTACTTCGTCTGATGATACAGTGCCTGAAATGCTTAAGAATCAAAAACATTAGGGCGGCACGGTGGCTCAGTGATTAGCAAAGCTGCCTCACAGTGCCAGGGACCCTGGTTCAATTCCACCCGAGGGTGACTGTCTGTGTGGGATTTGCACATTCTCCTCGTGTCTGCATGTGTTTCCTCTGGGTACTCCTGTTTCTTCCCACAGTCCAAAGATGTGCAGGTTAGGTGAATTGGCTAAACTAAATTGCCCGTAGTGTTCAGGGGTCTGTAGATTAGGTGGGATGCTCCAAGGGTCGGTGCGGACTTGTTGAGCCAAAGGGCCTGTTTCCACACTGTAGGGATTCTATGAGAATAGAGGGGTGAATTTTCTGAAGAAGGGTCCTGATCCGAAACATCACTTTTCCCGTTCCTCTGATGCTGCCTGGCCTGCTGTGTTCCTTCAGTTTCACACTGTGTTATCTCTGACTCCAGCATCTGCAGTTCTTGCTATCTCGTAGGGGGGAATGGTTGTTTTTCAGGTTGGTGTACAGTACATAGTGGGGTTCTCTAGGCATCACTATTAGGACTCCTGCTGCTTTTGAAAGATTAATACCTATGTTTTGGCGTTCAGAACACAATTCCAGCATTTGCAGAAGTTAACAAAAAAAAATTGGAAGCATTGCGAACGGTACAAAGAAATAGACACAGAATTCAAGACAGCACTGGCAGGCTGATGAAATGGGCATACACGCGAATGATTAGACCTGAGGCAAAGATATGTGATGTTATTCACTCTGGTAGGAATAATCAGGAAAGGCAATAAAAAGATAGAATTTTAAAGTGCTTGCAAGGACAAAAATAATCTTGGGATTTATGCACACAAATCATTGAAAATGACAGGTTAGATGAGAATGTAGTTAATACAGCAAGTGGCACCTAGATATAAAAATAAAGACTATAAAAGCAAGGAAGTTACGACAAACCTTTTATAAAATGTGTTCATCTCAACTGAAGTGTTGCATTCAATTGTGGGAATCTCATTCTGGGAAGAACGTGAAGGCGCTGGAGAGGGCATAGAAAGGATTAAGGAGAATAGCTCCAGGAATGAGTGACATCAGTTGAAAGAACAGGTTAGAAAAGCTGTGTTACTCTCCTTAGTAAACAGTGACAGGAGATTTTACAGAGGTATTCAAAAATCATGAATGCAAGAAAAGAAGATTACAACTGTTTTGTTGGGATACATAAAAGAGCTGTAAGTGAGAGACAACAGTGGACATTGGGCTGCTGGAAAATGAAGGTGGAGAAGTAGCAATGGGGAACAAAGGAAGTGGTGAAGGAACTAAAGAGGTACTTTGCATCAGCTTTCATGTTGGAAGATACCAGTGGCATTCCACAACTTCAAGAGAGTCAGGTCTATAATGTTGTGACCATTAATAAGGAGGTGGTGCTGGGTAAGCTAAAGCATCTGAAGGTGGATAAATCACCTAGACCAGATAGACTACACTCAGAGATTCTAAAGGATATAGCTGAGGAGACTGTGAAAGCATTGCTGGTGACACTTCAGAACTCACTGGAGTCAGAGACGTTCTCAGAACACTGGAAAATGGGTAATGTAAACACCCGTGCATGAAGTGGGGGAGGCAGAATACAAGAAATTATAGATCATTTTGTCTAACCTTGGTTGTTGGTAAGATTTTAGAGTCCATCATTAAGGATAAGATTGCAGAGTACTTGGAAGTTCATGGTAAAATAGGACTGAGTCAGCATGGTTTCGTCAAGGGGAGGTCATGCCTGACAAATCTGTCAGAACTCTTTGAAGCAAAGAGCAAGTTACATAAAAGGAGAGCTAGTGGACATGATATATTTGGATTTCCAGAAGGCATATGACGAGGTGATGCACAGGAGGCTGCTAAATAAGAGCACATGGTATCAGGCGCAAGATATTGGCATGGATAAAATCTGGCACGACTGGCACAAGGCAGAGTGTGTCGATAACGGGGTCTTTATCAGGATGGCCATCAGTGGAGTTCCACAGGGGGCTGTTTGGAACCATGAATATTCACGTTATAAATTAATGATCTAGACAAAGGAACCGAGGGCAATGTTGCCAAGTTTGCAGATGATATGAAGTAGGTGGAGTGACAGGTAGTGTTGAGGAAGTGAGGAGGCTGCATAAGGATTTGGACAGGCTAGGAGAGTGGCCAGAGAAGTGACAAATAGAATACAATGTGGGAAAGCGTGAGGGTTATGCACTTTGGTAGGAAGAATAGAGGTGTAGACTACTTTCAAATGGGGAAAGGCTTTGGAAATCAAAAGCACAAAAGGGACTTAGAAGTTCTAGCTCAGGATTTGGTTAAGGTTAACATGCAGGTTCAGCTGGCAGTTAGGAAAACAAATGCTATGTTAGCATTCATTTCAAGAGGACTAGAACATAACAGCAGAGGCTGAATAAAGCTCTGGTCTGACTGTATTTGGAATATTCAGAGCAGTTTTGGGCCCTATATCTAAGGAAGGGTGTGCTCGCCTTGGAGGGGGCCTATAGGATGTTTACAAGAATGATCCCAGGGTTGAAGGGCTTGTTTTATGAATAGTGGTTGAGGACTCTGGGTCAGTACTTGAAGTTCAGGCAGATATGATTGAAACTTATAGAATACCGGGGCCTGGATACAGTGGACGTGGCGAAGATGTTTCCACTAGCAGGAGAGACTAGGAACTGAGAGCACAACCTCAGAGTGAAGGGGCGACCCTTTGGAGCTAAGGTGAGGACAAATTTCCTCAGCCAGAGTTATGGTTAATCTGTGGAACTCATTGCTGCTGAAGGCAAGTCACAGAGTGTATGCAAAACAGAGATAGCTAGATTCTTGATTAGCAAAGAGATGAAAGGTTATGGAAGAAGGTAGGAAAATGTGGTTCAGAAACATATCAGTAATATTCAAATGATGGAGCAGACTCAATGAGCCAAATGGCCTAATTTTGCTCCTACATCTTACGTAAGGTCTAACAGAAACCATCCCCATTACCAGAATGATCATAAATTAGAAGACAGCAACTTAACATGAACAGCAAAAGAATTAAAAATGACACAAGAAAAAATTCTTATGCAACACTGACTGGAAGCTGTAATGCACTGCCCAGGAGTGTGGTGAAGGAAAACTTCATTACACGAACATACAAATTAGGATAGTCCCTCATGCCTGATCCACGATTCAATAAGATCACGGCTGACCTGATTACTCCACAATGGAACCTATATTTGATAACCTTCCACCTGCATGCTGATTAAGCATCTATGTGCCAAGGAGACTCACGACTATTTGAGAAAAACATTTTTCTTATCTGACTTAAACGAGCAGCCCTTTAGTTTTAAACACAGTGACCTGTAGTTTCACATTCTTCCACTCAAGGAAACATTCTTTTCACAACCACCTTTTACGACCATAAGACATATGAACAAATATAGGACATTCAGCCCATCGAATCTGCACTGTCATTCATTGACAGCATAGTTGATCTGACAGTTGATTCAGCTCAACTTTTCTGCCTTTTTCCCCATAAGCCTCAACTCCTTTATGGATTAGAAATCTGTCTATCTCAGCCTTTAAAATACTTAACATCGCAGCCTTGACAGTCCTCTGAAGTAAAAGAAATTCCACAGACTCACTACCCTGAGAGAAGAAATTTCTTCTTATCTTTGTCTCAAATGTACCATCTCTTATTCTGAGGTTATTCACTCCGGTCAGACTTCTCCACACTGGATACCAACCTTTTCACATCTACTCTGTCTAGTCACCTAACCATCTTAGTGTTTCAATGAGATTGTCTCTCATTCTTCTTAATTCCAATGAGTACAAGCCTACTATTCAACCTCTCCTTATAAGACAGTCTCTCCATTCCTGGCATCAGCCTAGTGAACCTTTCCTATACTGACTTTCCTTAGATAAGGCGCCCAAAATTGTTCTCTCTATTCTGTGATCTGACTAGAGCCTTGTACAGCTTTAACAAAACCTCCCTATTTGTATATTCCATTCCCTTTGAAATAAATGACCAACATTCCTTTTGCTTTCATATCACTCATTAATCTTGGATGCTAGCTTTTTGTGACTCATGGATGAGGACTATCAAATCCATGTTCCATAGTTTTCTGCAGTCTTTTTTCCTTTTAAATAATATTCACCTCCTCTATTTTTCCTGCCAAAGTACATAACTTCACAATTTCCCGCATTTTATTCCAAGTTTTGCCCACTTGATTCACCTGTCATCGCGATCATCACTATTTTTTCTTTTTATTTTAGGTTTGGAATGGGCAGTTGCAGTTGAGAACAAGAACAAGGAACCACAGCTTGTTTCTAAAAACAAGGTAAGAACAAAAGACTGAGGTCTGCTTTTGAAAACTGGCCTAAAAATATAATGCAGATAATTACTACACCAAGAACACTGTAGACAATTCGGCACTAAGATGTTGTTATGCTCAGGGGCTAAGAGCCATTGGATTTGAATTGGTAAATCAAGGGAGGACCGATGCTGGCCATCCAACTACATAAAATGTTGAAAATGAAACATAAGGCAAAAAGTGAACTGGCATTGGAGAAAAGGCAGTTTTACTTTAGAAACTGCTGAAATGGGAAGTCATTTTTGGCTTCTCTCTCTTTCTAGTTATTCTCCAGTTATTGACTTGTTGGAAGTTCTGAGGAAAGAAATAGAGTCTGACAGAAATAAGTAAAAGCTTCTTCCTCTTCTAACCTCCAAGCAGAGCTTGTCCAACTTTTCCTCACAAAATAAGCTGCCCATTCCAGGCACTGGGGGAGGTCGGGGTAAACCTCCTTGAACTGCTTCCAATGCATTTAACAATCTTTCGTTAAATATGATACTGACCTTGTACACATTATGCAATTTCACTGTTGCCCCATAAAACTGAGGCACAGCCTCCTTATTTTTATATTCAATTCCCCTGGAAACAAAAATCTTCTATTAGCTTTCCTAATTACTTACTCAACTTGTGTACAAACCTTTTATGATGAAAACACTTAGAGACACGCAAATCCCTTTGGATTTCAGAGCTATGAAAATCCCCACAATTTGGATAATTTTTTTTAATTCTTTCTTCCAAACAGGATAATTTCACAAATTCCCACATTACCATTTGCTCCATTTGCTAGATCTTTGCCCACTCAATTAACCCATCCATGTCTTTTGGCAGTCTCCTTATGCTCTCTCTCAGCTTGCCCTCCTACTTTCCTTGGCTGCATAATCATCTGAAGGGTTTTGTGGAAAAGTTAGGGAGTAGGATTAGCTAAGTAACTCCCACTGACAGAGCTCTGGTACCGATACAATGGACAGAACGGCTTCCTCTGTATTGCAACCATTTTATCAGAATATAAAAGTACTGCCTACTGAATCAAATCAACTTGTGTCCAAGGTTCAACCTATGATTTCTGGATCCAATTGCAGTATCAGTTGTATTAAAGCTTGCTAATATCCTCGCTCAATCTAGCACCACTAAAAGCAGATTAACATTTATTTATTTAATAAGAACAAAAAATTCTGGAAATACTCTGCAGATCTAGCAGCTTCTGTATCGAGATAAACCAGAGATTGCATTTCAAGCTCACAACTCTTTTCAGAACAGGGGAAGTTAAATATACAACAGTTTTTAAGCAAGGTCAAATTAAAGAAAACAAAAGGCAAGGTCTCTGATGGCGTCAAGGATCTATGAGAGGGTGGAAAGGCAAAAAAGATTAATCGAAAAACGGATAGTGGTACAAGGCAAAGAACACAAGTAAAGAAACATGTCCATTACAGGTAGAGACAGGAGAATTTATAGTAGATAACAGGGAAATGGTGGAGAAAGTAAGCAGTTACTTTGTGTTTGATTCCACAGCAGAAAAAAAATAGAAAATCTCTCAGAAATACCTTGCACTCAAAAGAACTTGGGAATCTGAAGCTAAAAGAAATTAGTTTTAGGGAAGAGGTAGGACTTTAAAAATTAGCTGAATTTGGAATTGACAAATGTCCTGGACTAAATAAGCTTCACCCAAAGCGTGCAGAAGGAAGTAGCAATCGTGATAGTGGTTTCATTGATGGCAATATTTCATAACTCTATAGATTTTCAAAAGGTTGTGCTGATTGTAAAGCAATAAATGTAACCCCATTAGACTCCCTTCTTGTTATACAGTGATTTGCTACCTGTATACTCGAGGGGTCAGCCCCAGATCCAATTCTTTTCCCCTAATTACAAGTCCTGACAAATCACATGGTCCTTTGCAGTAGATAAGGAATTTTACTTCTAAAGTAATTTGCATTTTTGTGTTATCCACGCGAGTTCTGTTGCCCTACACCCGACAGTTAACAAGGATTTAGTGTACTAAATAATGAAGGGAATAGATAAGATAGAAGCAAGGAGGATGTTTCCACTGGCAGGTGAAAATACAACAAGAGGGCACAGCCTCAAAACTAGGTGGAGCAGATTTTGGAGTGAATTGAGGAGGAACGGCTTCACCCAAAAGGCTGTGAATCTGTGGAATTCCCTGCCCAGTGAAGTAGTTGAGGCTTCCTCATTAAATGTTTTTAAAGCTATGATAAATAAATTTTTTGAACAGTAAAGGAATTAAGGGTTATGGTGAGAGGGTGGGTAAGTGGAGCTGAGGCTACGAAAAGATCAGCCCTGATGTTATTAAATGGCAGAGTGGGCTCAAAGGGCCAGATGGCCTACTCCTGCTCCTTGTTCTTGTGTTCTACTGTATTTAAGCAGAGGGGAAGGGGGCGAGCAGAGAACTATAGATCTGTTAACATGACACTGTAGCAGGGAAAATGCTAGAATCTATTATAAGACCATAAGATAGAGCAGCACAATTAGGCCATTCATCCCACTGAGTTTGCTCCACTATTCAATCTTGTGTTCTCCGTGTAACCTTTGAACCCACTGAAAATCAAGACCTATCTCTGTATTAAATATGTTCAGTGACTTGGCCTCCACAGCCTTCTGTGGAAATGCGCCCACATATTCACCATTCTCTGGCTGAAGAAATTTCTCTTCATCTTAGTTCTAAAGGGTTGTGTCTTTACTCTGAGGTTGTGCCCTTGCATCCTAGTCTCTCCAACTAGTGGAAGCGCTTGTCCACCTCCACTCTATCCAGGCCTCTCAATATTCCGTAAATTTCAATGAGATGTCAGAAAATGTTATAACTGAACATTTAGGAGATTGAGAACTTTAAAGATATGAATGAATGGATCATTTTCAGAATATTAGGTCGTTATTAGTGGGGTACCACAAGGGTCAGTGCTAGATCTACAGATGTTGACAAACGCAATCATTTGGATGTGGAGACCGACTGTAATATTGCCAAGTTTGCTGATGACATTAAACTGGATGGACACCTAAGTTGTCAGAATGGTGCAAGAAAGATTTGTGAATGGGCTAAAACATGGTAGATGGAATTTAATGTATAACCAAAACAGAAGGACAGAATATTAGCTAAATGGTGAAGGCATGAGAAGTGCCGTTGTCCAAAGGGACCTGACTGTTCTTGTTCATGAGTCACTAAAAGTTAGCACGCAAGGGCAATAAGCAGTCAGAAAGGCAAATTATATGTCGTCGCTCATTGGAAATGGATTTAACTATAGGAGTAAAATGTCTTTCTGCAGCTGCACACAGCCTTGGTGAGACACCCCTGGGAAATTATGCAGAGTATTGGCCTGATTATCTAAGAAGCAATTTATCTCCATAGATATCTGATGAACATCTGATACAGGATCAATTCCTGAGATGGAAAGATTGTCTTATGGGGAGAGACCAAGGAGACAGGGTCTGTATTCCCATGAAAAAATGTGGGGTGATCTCATTAAAACAGGAATCTCTTCAATCTACTCACTGTTCGAAACAGCCCTAACAGGGGTCTACAGCAAACAGTTAATAACAGCCTTGCTCACAGCATCACACTTTACAGACAATATTCCAGACAACATATAATATCCTTTTATTTTCACATACACTCCATTGTAGGAATACAGTGAAAAGCTTCTACAATGTTTGCCTTCTTATGGTGACATCACAGGTACAAGTACCAAGTTGCAATTCTTGGATACAGCTGTGAAACAAAAGTAATTGCATAATTTTACAGAGTTTAAAAATAAGTTAAAATAGGACATTGTTAGAGGGTTAACATTAAAGTAAGGTAGGAAATTTCAAATAGACATTACTCTGTACCAGTTCAGCAGCGAGCCTCCACTCATGGTCTGATCGGCTGTGCCAGACCCCAGTCCAACAGCCATCCCCTTTTCGCACCGGCACTCGGCTGCTGGAAGCTAAGTTCCAGTTCTGCTTTCCCTGCACCAGTCTACACCCAGGGCTTCCTGTTTCCCCATGTGCTGTTCCAGGGTTGTCAGCCATCGCACTATACCAGGGCTCACTCCCATAATCCCACCAGCAGGACAGACCCGGTAGATGCAGTAGTACGACAGTCCAGATGAATTTGTCCTAAGCATCCTCAATGTTGACACTCAACCCCATGAAGTCTCACGTTAATAATCACGTACACCCCCTCTCATGAATCAGCACTCCTCCCTGTTAATACCACTTGGAGGATGCACTGAGGGTGGCAAGGACACAGAATGTACTCTGGGTGGGGAAATGTTGACATTCAAGGAGATTTGAGCACAGGAGTAAAGGTGTCTTGTTGTAGTTATAGAACAGAGTAGAATAAAATCCCTAGAGTGTGGAAGCAGACCATTTGATCCATCGAGTCACAACAGCCCTCAAGAGCAAACCACCAAGACCCATCCCATTCCTGTAACCCTGCATTTCCCATGGCTAATCCACCTAGCCTGCACATTCCTGGACACGATGGGCAATTTAGCATAACCAATCCACCTAACCTGCACATCTATGGAGTGTGGGACGAAGCCAATGCATCTGGAGGAAACCCATACAGACACAGGGAGAACATGCAAACTCCACACAGACAGTTGCCCGACGGTGGAATCGAAAGCAGGTGCCTGGTGCTGAGAGACAGCAGTGCTAACCACTGAGCCACCATGCCACCTGTATTGAGGCTGAGAGAGACCTCAATAGGAGTACTGTGCTCAGTTTTAGTCTCTTTCCAAGGAAGAATATACTGCCACAGAGTGAGCACATCTGAAGTTCACCAGATTATTCACTGGAAATGGGACTGTCTATTACGAAGAGATCCAGGAAATTGTATCTATATTCTACAGAGTTGCAAAGAATTAGAAATGATCTAATTGAAACTAATAAAATTCTTACAGGGCATGACATGATGAATATGGATAGGGTGTTGTCGCTGGGTGGAGGGGGGATGACTCTAAAA
Source organism: Ginglymostoma cirratum (assembly GCA_024137785.1). Taxonomy (NCBI): domain Eukaryota; kingdom Metazoa; phylum Chordata; class Chondrichthyes; order Orectolobiformes; family Ginglymostomatidae; genus Ginglymostoma; species Ginglymostoma cirratum. Next base: position 5,097,525 of record JAHRHZ010000030.1, on the reverse strand, counting down.
TCAATGTCACTTTACAAATTTGGATTTCAAATAGGGAGGCAGATGGGTTTTAGTTACTTCTGTGAAGAATCTGCACTTTTTTGAGGTCAGAATGCCTTTTGGAACAGTGTTAAATCCAGCATGTGTCAGAAAGCAGATGACTCCAGACTCCTGAGGTTTTTAAAGTAAGATTTTGATACTGTTGGGTTTTACTACAGGCAGGGTAAACATGCAAGTCCATTGATTTTGCTTCCAGTTCATAAGAATCCATTGTTGTGCAAGTTTGTGTGTCATTCCAGAAGACACCAGCATTTGGAACAGAGTTTGGAAACAAATTTAGTTTTTGTCCTAGGAGTTCAGGGAACAAGTCACCTCAGCAAAAAAGGTTTAGTTGACAAAACTTGCAATCCAAGTGAGTTTGGTTGGAAATCTGCACGTTATTACAGCTGTGACAGCTTAGGGTCTCGGATTTGTGAAGATGTTCATGACAATTAATTTGAAAAGATCTCTTCATGTCTACAGCCACAGCAAAGAAACTGTAAGGATTGAGGTAAATAGAACTCTAATGAGTTGAGATAAAGGTGTAATTTTTCAGGATTTGAATCTCTGTAATGGATAGTGTTGGGAAACCAGTTGAAAATTTATCTTGCTTTGTTTTGGGATCTTTCCAATCATCAGCTATATCTTCATAGCTTTTATTAATTTCTTTTTTGTTAAATGAAGTCTGCGGTTTCATGTGAACGTGCCTCTGACTAACCATATTAACTGACAAAACAAAACAAAATATATCTATCAAGTAAGTTTCAATTGGGAATTATAAACCAGAGGCATTCCACTTAAGATGGAAATCATGTAGAATGTTTGAAATTCTTTGCACAGAGAGCAATGAAAGCTCAAACACTGAGCAGATTAAATTCAGAAATCAGAAGATTTCTAGAGACTAATGACTTCAATGGATACAAATAAACGGTGCCAAAGTGACATTGAGGAGTTGATCAGCTACTATCTAGAATGATGGGGCAGATTCAACGCAGCGAATGGTCTGGTCATATTCCTATGTTCCTAGAGGTACTATAAATTTAACAGCAGAACCATCACCAATAGATAACGTCCAAGAAGAAAAGGGGTCAGAGGTAATGATTTGGAATAGTTGAATTCGATACCCAAAAGACTACAAAAGTGCCCAGTCAAAACGCGAAGTGTTGTTCTTCAGCTTGCACTGAGTTCATTGGAACAGTTCAGGAGAGTGCAGAAAGTTCAGAATCAGATCAGGGCAGAAATGTGATTGACCAATCTGCACTTCATTATCCTAAAGATTTCTAACTCATTTCCTCTGCTTGGAATCTTGTAAACTGACTACAGCATCTATTTACTTAACAAAATTATTAAACTTGGTTCTCATAATGTACTTTAAGGCAGCTCAAGTGTAAGATATTGTAAAAATACTTATGCCCATTTGGATGAACTTCCACTCTTTCATTCTGTTCAAAATATCATTGGGGTAAGGAAAAAAGAGGAAGGGGTGGTAGGGGCAATAAGAACTTGAATTAATTGATTGTAACCCCTAACAGAAAGTCTGATGTGTCCACAATAGATATCTATAACAGCCAGACTCAGCTGGGCTGTGATGATTCTCATGAAAGTTTACTTTGCCAACACTCGTTGTTTGGACTTGTTCATGAAGAATTGCAACACTGTTATGACGTGGAGACAGACGACCAAATCAAATCAGTCACCCTATCCCTGTATTTGCAACACAGTAGCATTAAAACATTCAATGACTCTCAAAATGATTCCAATGATTCCTAATCAAACATTCTGAACACCAGTGCCAGACACCAAGTTTATGGCTTAACTAAATAACTAATAGTACAATAACTCTACTAGAGTGAAGTTAAGCGACAAGGTAATTTCATTAATGTCTGATTTAAACACAATTTTATACGATTCTATACCCCTCCACATGAAGACAAACAGATATAGTTAAGGGATAAATTAAAAGAAAAAGTGTGATGTAACTGGCTCGTGCACTTAAGCAGATTCCAGAATCTATCATCACTATGTGCAATAGCATCGTGTAGGCTCTAAGGAATACTTACTTAATATTTACAACAGATTCTATTCTCCAAGCTTTCAATAAATTGATGAGAGGATAACAAGGCAGTAATCAATCCTTAGCTTTCATAGCCACAATCCTTCTGACTTAAACAAAGCTCAAAACAAGTTCAAACTTTGATTTCTCTTGGTTAGAGTCTCACTTTTTTTTCTAATCAACCTGTTCAGAGATGTTACTACTTGATGAACTTGAACCTGGGCCTCCCCATCTAGGCATAGAGACACTTCCATTGCTCCAGTTAATATTCAACACCTGCCATCTGTTTCAGCATAATGCATCTCCAGAACCAAAATGTCTAGAATGTTTCCTGAGCAAGAATCAATCTGCAATTAACTTCTAGGCCTGACCTCTGGCAAAACTCAGTTTTGAACTCTCCAAAAAACAAGCTGCTGCTCACAGTCCAAAGGTCACCTTCAGTTCTCAGCTTCAAACCAAAAATGATTTTAAAAAGAAACAAAAATAACCAATGTCTCAACACTGGTCAAAGCGGTAAAATGTGACCAGCATTTGAATTACTATATTCCAGTATAAGTGCAGCTGCCTGCAAAACATAAGAGCAAGATGAGCAAGTGAGGCCATTTCCCAATTTTGTGCTGTTCGAAAAACAAACTTACAGTTCATTTCCAATCCTGCATTGTTTCATTTAATTCTTTGTCAAAACTATCATTACTTCCTTTCAGTTAGATTAAATTGGCTGTACTACTTTCACCTTCCAGTGTACAATGACAGGTGAAAAATCAAAAAAAAAACTGCTGCATATAACAAAAACAAAATGCTGAATGTTATTGCAGTATTCAAACCCCTTGAGTTTGCTTACATTCATAGACTGGTAAAGTTTTGTTCTCTGTAAGAAAATATCTTCCGCATATGAATGAATTAATACAGGCTCCCTGATGCACAGGACATGTTACAGTATATAAACACCAACAGAAGCTCCTGGTACAACAGCAAAGTGCCAGAATGATATCTGATGACAGTACTTTTGTGACTGTTGTGCCAGGCACTAACACAATACAGCTGAAAGACCATTCCACTACAATTAAACCTAATTAAAATGCACCTCACTGCACAGCCAGATCTCACTTCTCTTTTCTGTTACAGAGGGTGGACAATTCAGATCTGCATTACCCAAAGACCGCAAGAAGCCTGAGCTGCTGTGTTGTTCAGGAGACTTGGAGATGGGCAAAGTTGAGAATCCTGGAAATTTCAGAGAATAGGGATGCCAGAAGAGCAGGCTTAAAGCAATTAAAGCAACCCACTGACAGAAGATGCAGACAGGGTGTTCAGAAAAATCTGTAACCCTCTAACCTCCACTCAACTTAACACTGTCATCTATGCAAAACAGGGCAGATTTTGCCAAGTTGCCCAACTCAAACTCTTATCCCGCTCCTAGGCCCAAGCACAACATTGCACATCTCAGCTCACACAGACTTCTGCCCTTCTACTGACCTCTGGTATTGTTAAAATATTTGGAGATAATGTAGTAGGCAGAGGAGAGGAACCAAGGTAATCAGATCATAATGTATATCACTTGGATATTCAGCTAAGGAGTATATTTTCCCAATAATGTCTTACTCTACTAAGCAAACTGATTACTAATAGACATAGTAGCATGTGTTACTTGGGAACACAGAATACGTAGGCCATTCAGCCTCTCGATCCTGTTCCACCATTCTAGATCATGGCTGATGATCTACCTCAAACACCATATTCCCAAAACTCTCCCTACATCCCCCGATATCATTCGTAAATAGAAACTATCGATCTCTGTCTTCAACTTCCTTAATGACTTAGCTTCCACAGCCCTTTTGGGTAGAATTCCAAAACAACATACCCTCTGAATGAAGAAGTCCCTCCTCATCTCAAAAGGATTGCATTTTATTGTGTGTGCGCACTCCTATTCTAGGTCTCACAGCCAGGAGAATCATCCTTCCTGCATCTGTTCTGTCCATCCCTGTAAAATTTTGTCAATTTCAATGAGAACACCTCTTATTCTTCCAAGTTCCAGAGAATATAGTCCAAATCACCTCAATTTCTCCTCATAGGTCAGACCCACCATCTCAAGAATCAGTTTGGTGACCCTCCACTATATTCCCTCTATGGTAAATATATCATTCCTTGAGAAAGGGGACCAGAATTTCACATAATATTCCACATCTGATCTCACCAGTGTTCTATACAACTGTAGAATGACTTATTTGCTTGTACTAAAGTACTCTTGGGATAAAGGCTAACATTGTTTGCCTTCCAAATTGCTTGCTGCATCTTTTTCTTTTGTTCGTTCACAGAATGAAGGCATTGCTAACAACATCAGTACTGACTGCCCATCCTTAATTTCCCTGGAAGTGGTGATAGTGAGCTGCTTCATAAACAGTTGCAGTCCTTGGAGTGTAGGGACACCCACAATACTGTGAGAGAAGGGTTCCAGATTTTGGACTAGTGAGAGTGAGATAAAAGTGATACAGTTCCATGTCACGATGGTGAGTGGTTTGGAGAGGAACTTTCAGATGGTGCCTCCTGTGCCACCCTTATACTTCAAGGTGGTAGAACCCTGCAGGATTGGTCTAGATTCTTTAAGAATTGAAGATCAGTCTCCGGGACACAGGACTGTGTAATCCTAGAGAAAAATCATTGGGACATTTAAAAAAAGTTTTCTTTGATTGGCTGACAGTTAAGTCTGATCCAATTGGACTTTTTGTTTTCCATTTTAGCGTAGGAAGGATGTATTGGTCAATTAACAGCAGGAGCACAAGAGTAAATGTGCGATGGAACCTCAAGGAATTCATTTAAGCACAGGTGGCAATCCTACTCTGGATGGTTATTGCTGTATATTGATTAGGATTGTTGTCACAAAGACGCTTTGTATTTAATATTGTTTTGGAGGATTGTGGAAAATTGATGTAATACAAATTTTGTGAAAATCCTTGAATGTTTATTTTCAAAAGACATCAAGGAGAGTTCACTATAGACACGCTGTCTGGGAGACTTAGAGATTGGCAAACTGGAGAATCCTGGAAATCTCAGAACTTCTTTTAGAACAAGCTTTCTTGTGGCTTTTGAATTTTATTAATTCATCGAAAGAGGTTGTTGCTGAATGGGGCATCCCCAAATGCCCTTGAGAAGGTAATGAGCTGCTTTCTTGAGGCATTAAAATCTGTTTGGTTTAGATAAAGCCAGATGCCATTAGGGAGGAGCTCAGCACAAGCTAGAAGAACAGCATCTCTCCTTCTGCTTGGGGACCCAGCAGCCTTCAAGACTCAATATCGTGTTCAATAATTTTACTGCCTGAGCATCTTCTTCCATGTCCTTACTCTAACTCACATACACCAGACCTTGTCATCATATGGGCTATGATCACAATGAACCTACTGTCAGCCACTACTGTTCGCTGTTAGCAGCTATTGATTCTCTCAGGCTGGGAATTACGCATTCCTTTGCCTGTTCAAAAGCCGTTGTCTCTCTCTGGGGTCCAACTCCACCCATCATTTAGTATTCTCCCCTTTTTCCCCAATCCCATCTTCAGAATATATATTAATCTTAACTAGTTACAATTAGTTCTGAAGAAGGGTCACTGGAACTGAAACATTAACTCCGCTTTCTCTCCACAGATGCAGCAGGACTGCTGAGTTTTCCCAACAATTTCTGGTGTCGTTTCTGCCAATTGTATGGGATTTCTAGGATTTTGATCCAACCAACACTGATGGAATGGCGGTAAGGTTCCAAGTCAGAATGGTGAACAGCATGGACAGGAACTTGCAGGCAGTCGTATCCCCATACATCTGTTGCCCTTGACCTTCTAGTTGATAGTAGTCAGCGGTTTTGAAGGTGCTGTCTAAGGAGCCCTGGTGGTGGATGAAATGAATGGTTGTGAATGTGGTACCAATCATGTTGGAGCTGCACTCATTAAGGCAAGTGGGGAGTATTCCATCACACCTCTGCCTTGTGCATTGTATATCGTGGATAGGCTTTGGAGAGTCAGGTGGTGTGAGATACTCACTGTAGGATTCTTAGTGTCTGATTTGCTCTTGAAGTCACATTACATAGATCACTCCAGTTCAGTTTCTGATCAACGGTAACCCTAGGACGGTGACAGGAGATTCAGCAATGGTAACGCCATTGAATGTCAGGAGGCAATAGTTAGGTTCTCACTTGTTAGATCACTGTCTGGCACTTGTGTGGTGCAAGTGCAAGTGCCACTTGCCAGCCCCAACTGAATACTGTCCAGGTTTGCCCCTGATTCCCATTGACTCCAGTTTTGCTGTGGTTCCTTGAAGCTAAGCTCAGCCAAATGCGGTGATGATGGCAAGAGCAGTCACTCTCACCTCAGTTCTGGAATTGGATTTTTTTTATCCACGTTTGAACTAATGCTGTAGTGAAGTCAGGAGGTTAGTGGCCATGGCAGAACCCAAAACGAACGTGCGTAGCAGGGTACCGCTAGCGAGTGCTGCTGACAGCACTATCGTTGATGCCTTCCATCAGTTTACCAATGACAAAGAGTAGATTGATAGGGTGGTAATTAGCTGGGTTGGACAGGTACAAGAACTGTGACTTTATTTCTTTGAATTTAAATACTGTGGACTGCAATGAGGAAAAGAACTGCTTTAAAACTAGGGATTTACTGGGATGGTCGCACAGCAAGTAATTTGATACCTATTGTGAACTCTGTTTTGTGGCTATAAGTTCCTGCAATTGCAGGCAATCAGGAGCCAAGGAGTTGTTTACAAATGAAGCTGTTTGGTTCTCAGCTGATTGGGCAGGTTGGAACTGGAAATACATTACAAAACATAGACACAGAAGGATGCATAACTCAGCGGTTTGAGTACTGTCGTTGTAAACCACATGATACAAAGTTCAATTCTAACTCCGGACTTTCAGGTATTTCACATTACGGTGGCACTGGTTCAATTCCAGCCTTAGGCAACTGTCTGTGCGGAGTTTGTACGATCTCCCTGTGTCTGTGTGGATTTCCTCACACAGTCCAAAGACGTGCAGGTTAGGTGGACTGGCCATGCTAAATTGCCCATAGTGTCCCGGGCGTGTAGGTTAGGTGGATTAGCCATGGGATAATCCGGGTTACAGGGACAGAGTCGGGAGTGGGTCTGATTGAGACACTCTTTGGAGAGTCGGTGTGCATTTGTTGGGCTGAATGGCCCATTTCTACTCTGTAAGGATTCCATGTCTATGACAGGGATGGCCTGTTGCTGTTCCCAGCAGGGCTGCTTGTTCTGTATAGTAAAACCGTGAAGAAAGTCAGTTATCTTTCTTGCAGCAATTGCGTTGAGTTGTGACTTTCAAATTGATAAATCAAGCAGATGTTCCATGGAAGTCAGTCACTCTGTACTTTATACATATCAGTGGATGCTTCCAGACAGAGCACAAACGAGAGAGACGACTGAACAGGGTGGATGGGGGGGCTACTGGTGTAAGAGGTGTTTAAAAATGGGATTACACTAATGTTATACGCCAACAGTTCAGATTGATTTACTCATTACAATAATCTAACTACATATCATAAATAGTAATTCTTGTTTAGTACAGAAACCTAGCCTACGTTTCCATCAATCCTGGTCTGAAAGTCAGTTAAAATGGGTACTGTGCTCACCTTAAACAAAGGTTTTTAAATGTTTATTCTGACTCCAGGAATAGTGAGTTCAATTTAGTCCTCCCCAGTGGGTCATAACATAGGACATACCCGATCCTCCCAATTGTTGGTTAAATGCCAGTATTGTAGCTGTTCTTGATAAAGCTTAGTTAGGGATGCAGCACAATACGGAACACAGGTCTTCAACACAATTGCAAGAATGTTGTCAGGGTCAACAGACTGCAACATTCACTGACCTTAGCCATTTACTGATATCACATGGACCGAATAAAATTTGCAGTGATCTGGCATCTATGATGTTGAGGACCCCTGTGGGCACAGTTGAATGATCCACTTTGCACTTCTGGCTGAAGACTGATGCGAATGCTTCAGCCTTACCTTCTGAAAGTTAAAATCATTAGAGGCAAATCTTACAATCAACTAGGGTCAAATTACAAAAGTATGTTAAAAAGATAGAATTAGGAACACAAAAACAGGAGGAGGCCAGTCTGTCAAGCCTGCTCTGCCATTTAACACAATTATGGCTGGTCAATGCCTTTCATCGTCACTTTTACTATAAATATATTCAAAGACTGAGCTTCCATAGCTCTCTGGCTAGAGAATTCCAAAGTTTCACCAGCCTCTGAGTAAAAATATTCCTACTGTTCTTGGTGCTAAACGATAGCTCTCTTATCTTTAAGCTGCACCCCGGCTCTCGACTCCACATCCAGGGGAAACCATCTTACCCTTCATCTACCCTGCCTATACCCAGGTGTTTTGTACACTTAATATGATCACCTCTTATCCATCTAAAGAACACAGGCCCAGTTTCCTCACTCTCTTCATAGGACAGTCTCGTCATCCTGAGGACAAGTCTGATGAAATTTTATTGCATTCCCTCTGTGGCAATATCATCGTTCCCGACAGGAGACCAAAACTGCACACAATACTGCAGGTGCAATCTAAACAAGCTCCTAGACAACTGAAGCACAACTACATTACTCCTGTACTTATCCTCTTGCGATAAAGGTCGATATTCTATTTGCCTTTTCAACAGCTTGCTCCATTTGCACGGTAGTCTTCAGTCACTAACTGACACGGTCATCCAAGTCCTTTTACATATCTACATTTTCCAAACACTTACCGTATAAGAAATACTCTATACATTTGTTCTTCTCACCAAAGTGGATAAGCATATGTTTTTCCACATTATATTCCATCTGCAATGTTCTTGACCTCCCCATAGGCCTGTCTAAATCTACCTGAAAACAGTTTACATCTTCTCACAGCACATATTTCTGCTTAGTTTTGTATCATCTGCAACTTTGGAAATATTACATTTGGTCCCCACGTCCAAATTATTGAAATATATTCTGAATATCTAGGACCCAAGTGCTGATCCTTGCAGTACCCACTAGTTACAATCTGCCAACAGGAGAATGACCCACTTATTCCTACTCTGTTGTTTGCCCGTTAGCCAACCATTGATCAATGCCATAAAACTATAACACCAGTACATCACCTCCTATCTCATAAGCTTTAAGGTAGAGAAAGATAGGTTCCTGATGAGAAACAGGATCAAGGGTTAAGTGAAGAAGTCAGGAGAATGGGGTTGTAAAACATCAGCCACGATCAAATAGTGGAACTGGCTCGACAGGCCGAATGCCCTAATTCTGCTCCTATATCTTATGGTCTAAGCCAAACATTTCTTTGTTCTATACCTGTAGAAGCATTTACAGTCTATTCATACTTTTGTGCTAGATTACATTAGTAATCAATTCTACTTTATCAGTTTCTTCGTTTGCCTTTGCTGTTTTCCGAAAACCTCCCATTTACTATTTCTGGCCACCTCATCAAACCTTTCTTTTAATATTATACCATCTCTCACTTCCTTTGTCAGCTGCAATTGACTGGCCTTATGAGAGTTTTCACACCTTTATGGAATGTATTGTCGCTGTTAAATCATGGGATAGTTAAAGACCTTCCATTGCTTATGTACATGAAATGTTTATACAGAATCTTGAAGTTTCTTTCAGATGATCATATCTGCTTCTTGTTTCAACAAGCTGTGAAACAGCAGCACCCAAAACATGACTGAAAAAGTGGACATTTTGATTGAATCAAGTAGAAGTTAACACTTCAATCCACAAGGCCATCGGCTCCAAATGGTGAGGGATTGTGGTAGTAAAAGAGGAAGTAAAATTGAAAAAGGAAAGAATACAACCATCCAACTATCTTCTGTCTGCCCATCCATTGTTCATTAACAAAACAGATAAATAAATCTGCAGCCTCCTGTTCCTCATTCTGAGTTAAAGAATGCAGCAAAATAGTGTGAAAATGTTGATAATAATAGGGAATATTGACTTAGTTGGGTGGGGGGGTCTGAGAAAGGAGGAGGGTGGGTGAAAAAGAATTAAAAAAACTGGAATGAATGTCAGAAACCTGTTGGCTCCATTGAACAGCAAAATGAAATCAGATTAAAATAATACTTCATAGATTCTGAACACCTGGTAACTCCACATATCACCGGTTTGAAATTTCTCCCGTCATAAGGTGCTTCAGATCCAACATAAAATCTTGTTTGGTTCTTTTTTTTGCAAATAGTCAGTTAGAGGCTTTTTAACCCTGCATGAATTAATGTGTAACAATTAACTTAAAAGCTTTTAGCATCCAAAATAATCTTGCCAGACATTAAATAGGACAGAAAAAAGGTTTTGCAATTGCAGTGATCTAAACACTTACAGCTTAGAAGATATTGAACAATTAAACGAAAATGTGTATTTTCTGGCAATATACATGGAAATTTGAAATCACAGCTTATCACAGTGCTTCAATGTGTATGGATTAAAATACAATCTGTTAGAATAATTTTGACTAATTTATCTAGGCAACTTGTTTTGGTTAAACAAAAACTTGCTTTTTGATAACTGTACAAAATTAAAAATTGATATTTGGAATTAAAAACTTGCAATTATAGTAATTCAATTACAAAAGCCAAACTATTTACTCAAACACAAGATGTAGTACTGAGATTCCTTTTACTGTTATTTTAAGGTAGCTGTTGTGTGGTGGCTAGTAGGGAATTCTAAGGAGTTTGGGAGAATACACTTAAAACTATTAATGGCCCTCTGAGTCACAAGAACCCTGGTCTTCAGCACTTAGTAGGTAATTGAATAACAATATTAGAAAGTACCAGTAGCAGCAAATATGATCTTATATTTGATGGCAAAAAAGTGGGAGGAGGTGGCACGGTGGCTCAGTGGTTAGCACTGCTGCCTCGCAACGCCAGTAAATCTGGTTCAATTCCACCCTCGGGCAACTGTCTGTGTGGAGTTCGCACATTCTCCCCGTGTCTGTGCGGGTTTCCTCTGGGTGCTCCAGATTCCTCCCACAGTCCAAAGACGTGCAGGCTCGGTGGATTGGCCATGCTAAATTGCCCAGTGTTCAGTGAAGTGTAGATTAGGTGGTTTATAGAGGGATGGGTCTGGGTGGGATGCTCAGAGTTGGTGTGGATTTGTTGAGCCAAAGGGCATGTTTCCACACTGTAGGGATTCTATGAACGTGTCAATGAACTAAGAAAGATAAAACACTATCTAGTGATCCATTGTGAGGTCCACAACAAATAACGCCGTAGGCTTGGTATTGATGTACAGTCGTGCATTTTAACATATTTTCCCAATCCAGCTCAGGCAACTTGTGCTTCATGATTTCATAATTTCTTTTATTCAAACTTAACACCTCTGCTTCAGAATTAACGACCTCACTTTTAAATTTGATGTAGAATTCTATCACATCAATCATCCTGACAGGTTATTTCACAACAAGATTAATTAGCCCTTTTTCATTACATCATACTAGATTTAAAATAACCTATTCTCTAGTCAGCCCTTCAGCATGCTACTCTAGAAAATCATCCATATGACACTGCAGAAACTTGTCCTTCACAGCTTTAGTGCTTAATTGGTTCATCCAGTCCATATACATACTGAAGTCACTCATGATGATTATGTTTCACATGCTACAAGCATCTCTCATCTCCTGACTTATGCCATGTCCCATACTACCACAATTATTTAGTGGCCCAAAAATAACTCCAATCAATGTCTGCTGCCCCGGCAGTTTCTTCTGATCTGCGATCCTCCCTTACTGATTAATGGAACCAATCTCATCATTAGCACAACTCACTTTCTTTTCCTTCTTTTCTGTCTTTCCTAAATGTCAAATATTCTTGAATATTCAGTTCCCATTCCTGGTCACCATGCAACCATATTTCTGTAATAGTAGTTGTATCATGACCATTTACTCTATATGTGCCTTTAGATCATCTATCTTGTTCCAAATGCTGCATGCATTCAGGCAGTGCTCTTAACTTTGTCTTTCTACATTTGAGGCATACGTGATGCCCGACTTTATTTGACCTGTCTTCTAGTTCCTTTGCACCTTTTCTTTTACTTCCCATTACCAGCTTAACTCCCTTCCAATTTGGATTAACCCTCAGGTTCCCATCCCCCTAACAAGCTAGTTTGAAACCAACCCCAAAAGCACTAGCAAATTCTCCCTGTAAGGTAAACAAACTCAGTCCTGTTAAAGAGTAATCCATCTAGCTTGGACAGGTCCTCCCTGCCCTAGAACTGGCCCCAACACATAAGAAATCTGACGCCTTTCCTTGTACGTCAGTTCTTCAGCCACATGCTCAATTAATCGATCCTCCTGTTCTTAAGTACACTAGCACAGGGCACTGGGAGTAATCCTGAGATTACTGCTCTTGAGGTTCTACTTTTTAATTTTCTTCCTAACTCCCTGAATTATGCTTTCAGGGCCTTATGCCTCTTCCTACCTAAGCAGCTGGTACCAATGTGGACCATAACTTTGAATTGATTCTCCTTCCCCTAAAAGGATAACCTGCAGCTGCTCCATGACGTCCTTGACCCTGGCACCAGGGAGGCAACACCACATCCCAGAGAGACACTTCTTGGCGCAAAAATGTCTGCATGCGCCTGTGACTATGTGCAATCCCCTACCATTATTGTCCTTCCATTTCTCCCTTCTGGCCCCACTGTACAGCTGAGACACTTTGGTGCCATAGAACTGTCTCTGGCCCTACTCCCCTGAGGAGCTATTGCCTTTATTAGTTTCCAAAATGGAATTTTGATTGGCATGATAAATTCAGGGCAACACCTGCACTACCTGCCTGGTTTTCTTTGACTGCTGGGTAGTCACCCATTCCTCTCTGTCTGTACAATTTTAATCTGTGGTGCCCACCAACTCCCTATTTATGCCATCTACGTAGTCCGCTGCTTGTGGATGCACAACTGTAACTCCAGCCACTGCTTAAGTTTCAAGGAGATCAACCTGTAGCTGCTGACTCTTGCTGCAGACATGTTTGTCTGTGACATGCTGTACATCTTGACTTCACATATGCTGCACGACGCTCAGTCCAGTTGTTCCCCCACTGAATTGCCATCCTCTAACTCTAAAAACTACTACAAAAAAAACGAAAAAACTGCGGATGCTGTAAGTTACCCTCAGAATAAATATAACCTTACTACAAAAAATTAGTAATAAAAACTTCATTTTCCTTCAGTTTTACTTTACCATTGTATTTTATTTTGTTTTGATGTAACTATACCTCACTTTTGTTCATATCTCTTCCTGAAATGAAACTAGCTGCTTTTCTTTGCAAATTGCACTTTTTCTTAGACTTAAGCCATTCTGACTCTTACCCTAACAGCTTCTGAGAAAACAAAAATCTTTTAGACTTCTTGTGACATCACTCTTGGATTTTTTCACATTCAGCCTCTCGGTGCTAGGTTCAGAATTAAATCACTCCTCACTCTCTGCGCTCTTTTTAAACTTATTACCTGCTCTTCGCACTGTGCTCAGAATGAAGCTACTCACCGCTTGCTGTGTTTTTTTTAAATTGCCTCCTCCTCGCAGTGCTGTACTCAGAATGAGACCATTCCCTGTTCTCAGTGTTGTTTTTAAACTTTCCATCTCCTCTCTTGGGGGTGCACTTCACTGCCATCGCAGAGTACCAGTTGCATGAAAGTCAAGACTGAGAATGGAATATTAAAGTATATTCAACATTTAGGAGGAATAGACAAAAAGGAAATGGCAGAAGTGCTCATAAGGCACGGGGCCAGTACATTAGGAAGGCAGGTTCTCCAATCATAAAAACAGTATGTAGAATCTATTTGGGTGCAGCTAAGAAAGAGTCAGGACAGGAAACATTGATAAGAGTGGTCTGTAGGCCAATAAATTTGTAACGAAGGGATAAAAGGTACTGCAGATGCTGGAGAATCCGAGATAACAAGCGTGGGGCTGGATGAACACAGCAGGTCAAGCAGCATCATAGGAGCAGGAAAACTTGACGTTTCGGGCCTAGACCCTTCATCAGAAATCCGTAACGAAGGGCACAGTTTAAATCAGGACATTAGAGGTGCATGTCACAAAGGGAATGCAGTAATCGTGGGTGGCTTATATTTACATATAACCTAGATAAATCTAATGAGTACCAATGCTGTAGAGGAAAAATTCTTGGAATGTGTTCAAGACAGTTGTCTGGAGTAATATTTTGAAGAACCAACTATGGCACAGGTTATTTTGGATCTAGTATTAAGTAATGATAAAGAGATAATTAATAAATATATTGTAAAAGAACCTTAACATAATGACAGAATAGAATATGAACATGAAATATCAAGGAATAAACATAAATTATAAGGGATACGTAAAAAGGAAAAGATTAGCAAAGACAAGGGGGGCCATTACAGGGTGAGACAGCAGAATTTATACTGGGAAATGGAGAAATGGTAGAGAAGCTAAATAATCACTTTGTGTCTGTCTTCACAAAAGAAGGCACAAGGAGTATCCTTGAAATAATTAAGATCCAAGGATCTAATGAGAATGTGGAACTGAAAGAAATTGTATTAGCAAATAAAATGGCAACGTTACAAAAATTAATGGAACTGAAAGTTGACAAATCCCAAGGAGCTTTACTCTCAAATGCTGAAAAGGATGGCTACAGAAATGGTGGATGTTTTGGTCATCATCTTTCAAAATTCTATTTATCCTGAAATGGTGCCTACAGATTGGAAGGTGGCAACTGCGTAAGGAAGGAGGGAGAGAGAAAACAAAACTACAGATTCATTAGCCTTATAACTGTAAAGGGAAATACTAGAATTCATTATAAAGAAATTTGTTACTGTATATTTCAAAAATAACAGATCAGGCAGAGTCAACATGGATCATTCAATATTCTCTGGAATTTAGAAGAATGAGGCAATTTCATAGAAATCGATAGAATTCTTAAAGGGATAGACAGAGTAGATACAAAAAGGATCTTTTTCCTGGCTGTGGGATCAAGAAACAGAATAAAATTCTCAAAATAAAAAGACAAGTCATTCAGGACTATGAAGTGGAAGACTTCTTCACTCAGAGGTTGCCAATCTTTGAAATTTTCTGTTCCAGAGAACTGTGGAAGCTGAGTCATTAAGTGTAAAACAGATTTTGATACAGTATAGTTATTAATGACATTAACAGGTATGGCAATGGTGTGGAAATACACCATGATCAAGAATGACACAGCCAGTTCAAAGGGGTGAGATTTACATTTTCCAATATTCTATTTCTTTTTTCCCAACATTCTCAGTCTTAAGTGGCTAAGTTATGACCTGCTGCTCATGTTTGTTTTAAGGGCTGATGGACCAAAACACCTTTTCTTTCAAAATATAATCTAGAAAGAAAAAATTAGTAAAAAGGTGGAATCACTTTTGCTGCAACGATTCTCAGCCTATCAAATGGTATTATATGATATAACCAGCATCCACTTGCCAACATGCGGCTTAGAAATTTTTCATTTAAGGTCTTAATCAGTGATGAACCTTGGGCTCTCACTGCAGATCATTTCAATATCTCTGCTCCTCTGGAATATCAACCAATCCAAATTGAGAGATGGACCTAATGATTAATCAGAGCTCAGCACTGGCTGTTCGAAGACCTGTTCACAGCCAAAAGTAAGTTGTCAAAATTAGCACTAGTATCTTTGCCATCAAATTGTTCAGAGCCTGTGATATCGGAGGGAATTTCCCCTCTCTATGGAATAACAGTTTTGTGTAATAGCTTCTTAATAAAGACTTCCGTTCACTTCGTACTCTTATATAAACCTTGCCCATTCCTTTCTTCCAGAACAACAGAAAATAAATTAAGTAAACACATTACAGAGAAATGGAATTGTACGTAAAAGCAACATTTCTCCTACAGACTTGAACTTGTAACAAATATTCTCAGCAAAACTGGGCTGTGAAATATTTTTATAGCATGACTAATGTGTAACACTATTGACACCTACCCCACTGAATGAAGCCTAGAACCTGTGCATTCAACAGGAAGTGAGAGATCCAACTCATAACACAGGTGATAATGTAAATGCCAAACCACCATTTCTCCTACTCACTACAGATTCTACAAACCGTTCCAGCTGTTCAGTCAATTACTCTAAAATCTTAGTCAATTACTTTTCAACATCAAAAATGAAATCTATACGTTTTCAGATCAGAAGTAAACTTTGTCAAGCTTCATCTACGTTTTCTTGGGAGAGGCGAAGGCTTTTATTGTAAGTTTCCAAATCTATGGGAATCTTAACACACAAAGAAATAATACAAGCTTGCTCCAAATTCATTTCACAATTGAAAAACATTTTTTCTATAACATACAAGATAAAATAGAAACACGTTTTTCATTGCCCTAAACTGCAGCTGTGAGCTTGGCACTCCCATCTTTGAACCTTCCAAATTCCATTTCAGAGACTGATGAAAAAGGAAATCCCGACTGACTAAGACTCCAGCACAGAACTGAGGGAGTTCTGCATTCTGCTATCATAGGAATAAGACACTAAACTAGCTCTTACCTGCTATGTCACATGGATATAAAGCACCCAAGGCAAATCTTGGAAGAGGAGCAGGGGAGTCCTGTCTAACATACATTCAAGTGCTTTCCTTCACTTTGTAGATTTTGTTTGTTTGATTGAAATTTCAAAGCAGATTTTGAGGTGCACATCTATAGGATATCATGGCTTCCAGGTCATATTTAGCACTTAACCTCTGTCTTTGATTGAAATTGTGCAATGTACTGACATTCCCTGGGATGGAAAGCAGAATATATACGAAGTTAGGATAAAACCTAGTGAAACATTTTAGGTTCAGATCACAAACTAGTTTTCACACAACCATAACATAAAGCACCTTTCTTTTTCAGTTCCATTCATCCCCCAGAGGGCGGTGGGAGAGGGGAATGATGAGGGAATTACCAAGTGCAATATTTTGGGTGATTTCTGTTAGTTATTCAGAAATTTTCAATTTGGTAGTCAACTGCTCTAGAACAAAATTGTTTAGTTTAAATAAAAATTAATGAACAAATACCACAGCTAAAATAGTCAAAAGGCGTAGAGTTTGTAGTTGTGTTCATCCATTCATTCATTGTTGCATTCTACACAAGCCAGAGACACTGTTGCCTCATGAACACGCAGTTTACGTGTTTGCTTTTGACTTCAGAACTAATAACATTCGAAAAAGTTTGCATAATTCCCTGCACCAAGTATTGGTCTAAAACAGCAAGGGTGCATGGCAGAGCCTTCTCTTTCTCGTGTACACAAAAAATATACACAGCCAAAAAGAACTCACACTACGAACACAGTTTCAAACTCATCAAGTGATGTTCACGGAAAGCTCCAGCAAGTTGAAAAACAAAACAAAATCCAAAATTTAACAACATTTTTTTCCAAACAGGCTAACCTCTGTTTTATTTTGAACTTCTGATTATTCTTTGCCATGATCACCTGAGTATGGAACAAATGACAAGTGCCAAGGATAAATTTCATCATCATACGATCAAGAAAACAATTCAGTTCCTCAGGCTTACTCCACTAATCAGTAAGATTATTGCTGATTTGACTGTAACTTCAAATCTACATTTCTACCACCAATAAACTTTCAACCCTTCATTTAACAAGAATCTAACTCGCTCCTAAAGTATTTAAAAACTGTATTTCCACCACTATTTCAGGAAGATCTAAAAACTGAAAAAAGAATTGTGCCTAATTCTGGTTTTAAAATTGGTTGAACCCTGACTTTTAAACAGTGACCCTTAGTTCTAGATTCTCCCAAAAGAGGAAACATTCTCTCCACATCTACCTGATCAAGAACCTCAGGATTGTGTATGTTTTAATCAAGTCAACTTTTACTCTTCTGAATGCAAGCTAGTCTGTCCAAACTTTCCTTAAAGAAAACCTACTCATTTCAGGAACTAGGTTGGTAAGCCTTCTCTCAGCTGCTCCCAACATATTTACATCCTTCCTGAAATAATATGACCAATACTGTGCCCAGTACTTCAGAAGTATCTCACCAGTGTCCCATATAAATGAAGCGTAACCTCCTTATTTTTGTGCTCAATTCCCCTTACAGTGAATGATAACATTTTAGCAGTTTTTCTATTTATATGTAAGGATCTAACACAGTAGGCCACAAGCTGTTTCAACTTGCTGGGAACAACTTTCAACTGCACACTACAAACCTATGAACTGTCTGCAAAGGTGAGGATTCAATATACCTGACTCCAGGACTGCTGGAAGGCGTTGAGTGGCTGACTGGTAGAGTACAAGGACTAGATTAAGTACCTGCCCACTCAATGTCAGCCTACCTGGCTGAAGCACAAATTACAGATTCACTTGAATATTTTGGGCACAATTTCCAGCAAAACCGAGCCATTTGCCTATGCTGGAGTAATGCCAATTTTACTCTGGTACATTGTCATTTCAGTGGGCCCTCAGTCCCCAAAGACAGCAAACACTTCTGAAACTTTATGATGGCTTTCCAGCTGCTTTTGGCAATATAGATTGTAGACTGTTGCCTAAAAACGGCATTTGAGATTTTAAAACAGATATCCCACCCAACAGAACCCTAGAAAATGCTGGCTGCCAGGAAGTAACATGCAACCCCGCCTCAGTGTTGCTAATTCTGCAAACGTGATAAACAGATTGTATGGCATGTCAATACAACACTGCCACCAATTTGCAGGCAGAAGTATTATGCACCTGCTCCCAAACATTCCATGCAGCTTTTATGGCCAACGGCGTGATGGAAAACTCTCTATTTACCTGAATGGGAGCAGCTCCAACAATACTAAAGAAGCTTGAAACACTTAGTACCCTTCCACTATCTTTGACATTTGCTCCCTTCACCAGGGTTGTACATTGGCACAGTGTACACATATTTAAGAAGCAATGCAGCAATTCACTAAAACTTCTCCAGTAGCATCTTCTGAGCCCATAACCTCTACCATAAGACAGGTGAAGAAATAGGCTATTCAGATCATCGAGTCTGCTCCGTCATTCAATAAGATCACAGCCAATCTGATAATCCTCAACTCTACTTACCTGCGTTTTCCATATAACCCTTGATTCCCTTGTTGATTTTAAATCTGTCTATCTCAGCACTGAACATACTTTGTGATTCAACCTTGACAGTCCTTTGGTGTAAAGAATTCCACAGATACACTACACTCACTGTGTTAAATACGTGACCCCTTACTCTTGAGATGCTTGACCCTGGTCCTAGACCCTCCCACAAGGGGAAACAACTTCTTCACATCTACTCTTCCAAGTTCCCTCAGAATCTTGTATGTTCCAATAAGGTCACCCCTCATTTTTCTAAATTCCAGTGAGTACAGGCCCAACCTTTTCAACTACTCCTCATAAGGAAGTCCCTCCATTCCCAGTACAAGTCTGGTGCACCTTCTCTGGATTGCCTCTGATGCCATAAGAAAACTGTTTGTACTGTTGCAGCTATAGCCTGACTGGTCTCTTGTAGAGGTTTAGCAAGACATCCCTACTTTTACGGGAACTGTTTGGAAGAAGGGTCATTGGACTTGAAACATTAACTTTGTTTTCTCTCCGCAGATGCTGCCAGACCTACTGAGTACCTCTTTACTTTTATATTTCATTCCCATTGAAATAAAGGCAAATATTCTATTTGTCTTCCCTATTACCTGCTGAACTTGAATGCTACTTTTTGTGATTCACGTACAAGGACTTCCAAAGCCCGCGAGATAGCAAGAACAGCAGACGCTGGAGTCAGAGACAACACAGTATGAATTTGGAGGAACACAGCAGGCCAGGCAGCTTCGGAGGGGCAGGAAAGTTGATGTTTCAGGTTGGGACCCTTCCTCAGGCTCCCAATCCAAAATGTCCACTTTCCTGCTTCTCTGATGCTGCCTGGCTTGCTGTGTTCCTCCAGCTCCATACTGTTTTGTCTTGACTTCCAAAGCCCTCTGTTCTCGAGCTTTCTCCAAGTCTTTCTCCATTTAAATAATATTCAACTCCTCTATTTTTCTTGTTGTTCCTGCAGAATTTTACAATTTCTCACATTATATTCCATCTACCAAGTTTAGTACACTCACTTAACCTATCTATATCCCTCTGCTGACTCCTTGCATCATTCTCACCACTTGCCTTCCCAAACTTGGCTATAGTATGTACACTTTCCTCATCTCAGTCATTAATAAATATATAAATAATTGTGGCTCTAGCACCGACACCTGTGGCACTCCAGTAATTACAGGTTGCCATCCTCAACACGCCACTCCCCTTATTCCAACTGTTTACCTTCTACTAGTTAGCAATCCACCACCAACGCTAATACAATACCTCCAAGCCACGGGCTCTTATCTTGTTAAGTAGCCTAATATGTGGTACTTTATCAACACATTTCTAACAATCAAAATAAAGTACAACCACTGCTTTCCCATTATCCATACTACCTGTCACTTCCTTAAAAAATTTTCAAAACTGTCAGGCATGATTACCCCTTCATGAAGCCATGCTATTTCTGTCTGATCATATTATGTATTTCTGAATGCTCTACTATTACATCCGTTACAATACTATAAAAATTTCACAATAGCAGAGGATTCACACTTCCTTTTTATACGCATTTAAAGACACTCTTGCTGTCTATCTTGATTTCAACTGGCAAGTTTACCCTCAAAGTTTATCTTCTCCCTATTTATTATTTTGTTGGTTACCTTTTGTTCATTTTTAAAACTTTCCCAAACTTCTGGTTTACCACTAATCTTTGCCACATTAATGTTTTTTTCTTTCAATTTGATACTATCCTTAAGAACGTAAGAAACCATCTGGCCTGTCCAGCCTGCTCCACCATTCAATAAGATCATGGCTGATCTGTTCGTAGATTCAGCTCCATTTACTGACACTCACCATAACCGTTATTTCCTTTACTGTTCAAAAATCTATCTTTGCCCTAAAAACATTCACGATAACGTCAACTGCTTCACTGGGTAGGGAATTCCAGAGATTCACAAGTCTTTGGGTGAAGTTCCTCCTCAACTCAGTCCTAAATCCACTCCCCCTTATTCTGAGGCTATGGCCCCTAGATCTAGTTTCACCCTCTGGTGGAAACAATCTCCCTGCTTCTATCTTATCTATTCCCTTCATAATTTCATGTTCTATAAGATTCCTCCCTCCCCCGCCAATTCTTCTAAATTTCCAGTATTGTCCTAGTCGACTCAATCTCTCCTCATCAGCCAACCCTCTCAATTCCAGAATCAACTGAGTGAACTTCCTCTGCACCCCCTCTAGTGCCAGTACAGCCTTTCTCAAGAAGGGAGACCAAAACTGGACACAGTGCTCTACGTGTGGCCTCACTAGCACCGTATACAGCTGCAGGATAATCTCCCTAGTTTTAAACTCCATCCCTCCAGCATTAAAGGTCAATACTTAATTTGCCTTCTTACATTTCTTCATTCACTATGGTTGGCTTATCCTATTCCTAGAATCCTCCTTCTCACTGGGATATACCTTTGCTGTGAACCATGAACTATTTTCTTAAACACCTGCCACTGTTCCTCAACTGTCTTTGCTGCTAAATTCTTTACCAAGTCCACTCCCACTTGCTCTGTCTTCATTTCCCTTTATGATTATCCTTACTTAAGCCTAGCATAATTCCTCCCTTTCAAACAATGTTAAAAATTCTAACATGGCGTGATCACTGTTTCCTACAGATTCTCTTACGCTGACATCATTTATCAAGCCTGCCTCATTACAAGTCACCAGATCCAAAACTGCTTGATCCCTGGTTGGGTCCACAAGATATTGTACTAGGAAACTGTCCCAAATACAGGCTATGAATTCTTCCTCACGGCGACCTCAACTAATTTTACTATGCCAATCTACATGAAGATTAAAGACACCCCTGAGGGTAAACATGTACTGCCTCTATTATACGGTCTCATTATCTTCTGATTTATTCAATGTCCCATTATATAGCTGCTGCTAGGCCTACAGACTACACCTATCGGTATAGTATTACCCTTTCTATTTCTTTCCTCCAATCCATATAGATTCTACATCTTCTGATCCAAGATCATTTCTTGCTTTCATACCAATTCCATCCTGTACCAACAATGCTACTCGACCGTCTTTCTTCCTGCCTGCCATAGAGTCATACAGATGGAAACAGATCCTTTGGTCCAACTGTTCCACAAATATATTGTCCCAGTTTTGATCACCTTGTAACTACGTATCCGTAATCGCTATAAAATCATATTCATTAATCTGTTTTCATGCTGTTAATTCATTTATTTTGTACCAAAGACTACACGCATTCAAATAAAGAGCTATTAAGTTTGCCTTTTTACCACTTTTCTCCTACTTACTATGTTTGTACACTCTGTCCCCTCTCGGTCCAATCTGGGTATCGTTATCCAAATAGCTGACCCGTAATGCTCCCTGGAGGCTTGGGGACCACTTTGCAGAACACCTACGCTCGGTTCGCAACAAACAACTGCACCTCCCAGTCGCGAACCATTTCAACTCCCCCTCCCGTTCCTCAGACGACATGTCCATCCTGGGCCTCCTGCAGTGCCACAACGATGCTAGCCGAAGGTTGCAGGAACAGCAACTCGTATTCCGCTTGGGAACCCTGCAGCCCAATGGTATCAACGTGAAATTCACAAGCTTCAAAATCTCCCCTCCCCCTACCGCATCCCAAAACTAGCCCAGCTCATCCCTGCCTCCCTAACCTGTTCTTCCTCCCACCTCAAGCCCCACCCCATCTCCTACCTACTAACCTCATTCCGCCCCCTTGACCTGTCCGTCCTCCCTGGACTGACCTATCTCCTCCCTACCTCCCCACCTACACTCACCTTTACTGGCTCCATCCCCACCTCTTTGACCTGTCTGTCTCCTCTCCACCTATCTTCTCCTCTATTCATCTTCTATCCGCCTCCCCCCCTCCCTATTTATTTCAGAATCGCCTTCCCCTCCCCCATTTCTGAAGAAGGGTCTAGGCCCGAAACGTCAGCCTTCCTGCTCCTCTGATGCTGCTTGGCCTGCTGTGTTCATCCAGCTCTACACCTTGTTATCTCAGATTCTCCAGCATCTGCAGTTCCTACTATCTCTGCTCCCATATCTTCTTGGTTCGTAAGCCTACACTTTCCTTATGGCAAACCCTCCCCATCACCTCATTTGCTTAAAGGCCACTGTACAGTCCTAGTTATTCAATTCGCCAGGAGACTGATCTCAGCACAGTTCAAGTGAAGCTTACCCCATCAGAAAACTTCCTTTGTACTGCTATTGGTGTCAAACTGAACCCCATTCCACCTACACAATCTTTAAGCCATTCATTTGACTCTCATTTACTCCATGCCACTGCCTGTGGCTCAGGTAGTAATCCAAACGTTATTACCACGGAAGCTCTGCTTTTTCATTTAGGTTGCAGCTGTTCAATGCCTTTCAGCAGAACCTCCATTCTCATCTCACTGATGTTGCTGACACCACATGAACAGCAGCTACTAGATCCCACCCTCCCTCATCAGTCCCTAGGTAATGGCCTCAACCATGACCCTCTGCAGGCAACACAGCCTTCAAGACTGACGCTCGTGGTTGCAAAGAACAGTACCTATTTCCTAATTATACTAAACCCTACTACCAACATTAGTATTTCCTCATCCACTTGAAATGGCTCCCCATACTGAAGTGCCATAGGTAGTAGGAACTGCAGATGCTGGAGAATCCGAGATAACAAGGTGTAGAGCTGCATGAACACAGCAGGCCAAGCAGCATCAGAGGGGCAGGAAAGCTGACATTTCGGGCCTAGACCTTTCTTCAGCATCTGCGGTTCCTACTGTCTCAAACAATTTTAACCCCACTGCGAAGCCTGAAGAAGGGTCTAGGCCTGAAACGTCAGATTTCCTGCTCCTCTGA
>JAHRHZ010000030.1:5033894-5068573 GCA_024137785.1 Ginglymostoma cirratum | reverse complement strand
CTTCTATCCGCCTCCCCCTTTCTCCCTATTTATTTCAGAACTCCCTTCCCCTCCCCCATTTCTGAAGAAGGGTCTAGGCCCGAAACGTCAAGCTTTCCTGCTCCTATGATGCTGCTTGGCCTGTTGTGTTCATCCAGCTCCACACCTTGTTATCTCGGATTCTCCAGCATCTGCAGTACCTATTATCTCTGATACAATTTTAACCGTCTATGAAGGTGCTTAGGTACTCTCAACCCAGCTGCTGTCACAAATGCACTTGCCACAGAATCTATCCCTAACTTGCAATGCTATTCAATTGAATGATGAAGGGGGGAAAAAAAGTACATTGCAATCATATTGTGATGAGTAGAATTAGGGAGTTTTGCTGGGTTTGTTTGAAGTTTATACCAGGCCCCTGAAATGGTAATCATTCTATTCTCTAGCATAATGTCTCAAGCATTCATGGCATTTCAATTCAAAATAAACATGTCGAACAGTATAACTGTTTCAGGTCCTTAGACTTTTTGGCAGCTGATCTGTTGTGCATTTTTAACAATTTCATGTCTTTTCCCTACACTACAACGGTGACTACACTTTAAAAGCATTTAACCGCTTTGCAGTTTTTCTGCTGAAGCAATGGGTGAGAAAACTGCCTTGTATAACCAATGATAAAACTTAGTTTTTGTCTGTGGGGACTGGTCTGATTGGTCAATAGGTTCATTTTGTGGGCCGAGCTTGGCACATAGAGATGCATGTCAATATGCAGAGAACTGGAGTGCGAGAGGCATATTTGATTGCCAACATTTATTGGAGGCAGCAGCAAAAATGACAAATTAAACAGTTAAGGATATGACGTGGGGTGCTATTGTCTGTAGACCAATTTAATATACTGAAATCAAAGTAATCTTGTCTATAGTGCACAAAACCCAAAGTATTTAAATACTGTGTTTCAGATACACCTTAAATTATTACTTCTAACTGTACAGTCAGTGAACTTTCACTACTCAAGTAGTGAAACTTTTACGTACCCACTGGAGTCTATGTTTGTATCCTAGAAAAATGTTGGTATAATTTTTATAGCCATCTTGAGGTTCCAGTTTACAGTAACCTTCACTGGAAAGACTGTTTCTGTGAGGTGGAGTGAAATTGATGAGATGGTAAGGGATGGGCAACAGTGGAATGGGGTTGGCAATGACAAGGATGGCATAAATATGGAGGGTCATGGAGTGAGTCACATAAGGGGTGGGGGTGGCGGTGGCGGTGGCGGTGGTGGTGGGGGTGGGGGACGCTTGCACTAAAGATTTGAAGTTCACCACAAGTATTTGTGTCGTCACTAACATCCAACATAATCCCAGTTTCCAAGAGAAAAATCTTGACACTAGAACAAGCAATTGATAAAACTCCTATGTTTTGCACAGGTTAAATTCAAATGAAAACTGAATCTTCTCAGACATTTCATTAATATATTAACCCTCTGTAGTCTATGCTGTGCTATGTTCAGAAGATTATTAAGTACGTGTACAGCATTCAGTTTATATGCATGTGTTAGGAAAATAGTTAAATACATCTTTGGAATAGTACCTATTATAATGCCATTAAAATGGTACTTGCAATTATAATCACAGTAGGTTACTTCTACACAATCCCAAAATGACAAAATTTGCTGACCTAGTTTTCTCTCATGCAGAGAATCAACCAGAAATGTCAGCAGCTAAACTTTCATAGAGAATGAAACCAGTTTCTTTTGGCATGATAGTTGGCTTGGACCCTGCCAGTGATTTTTTTTGGCTGTGTTCATAAATATCAAACTTCTTTGGACTCCAAGTTCCCAGTCATCATACAATCTGAACAGTACTTGGGTGAAAGGCTTTTTTTCAAAAGACTTAATCTTCTGAGACTAATGTTAAAGCAAGGGCAAGGTAGTGGTACATACTCCTTTCATATTTTGCAATCTCAACTGAATTTATCACCTGCATCATTACAAATTGCAAATTACACAAGAAAAACTAAAACCCAAAACATAATTGTGGGACTTCACAACGTTCTGTACGAGTCCCGAGAGACTGAGGAATCCAGAAGAACATTTAAGGGACACATTCATATTCACAAAGCATTGTTTCCAGTGGCACTATGCATATTTCCACCAACTGACTGGGGCGGGGAATGCCACAGGTCACAACCATTCACAGGTTCTTCTCCAATATCAATGAAGAATGCAATATGAGCTGTCCAGTTGGTGTCCACAGCACTGCAGCAACAAATTTATTCCTCTAAATGTTCTTGCACAACATATTCAAATACATGCAAACAGATTTCCAAATACAAATAAATGGCAAGAACAGATATGTTACAAAAAACAGATTTTTTAAAAACTAAACAGCTGGTGTTGGAGAAATCGACGTATTCAAGTCAACTCAGGATAAATTCCACAATACATGCCCTCAGGTAAAGATTAATAATTTATTACAAACCCTTAAATGGATTAGTTATTTCCTGTCATAATCACATATATCTTTCAACACTTCAAGTATGACAGTAAGGACATGTACAGGTGCTCTTGTGGTGCAGTAGTAGTGGTCCCCATCTCTGAGCTAGAAGTCCTGGGTTCAATTCCCACTTCCTCCAGCAGTGTGTAATAACATTTCTGAACAGGTTGATTAAAAATGTCTAAGCACATCTACAATGAGAAATATCACAGCACATCTTAATGACATGCATGTGCGTGCATGCATGCAAGCACAGCCCAGAATGAGCTGATCAATTTCATCCACTTATAGCAATATTGGGGCACATCTCTTAAAATGATCTGAAATTTCCAATTCTTTCATCAGCTAATTTACCAGTTACAAATTTGAGCTGACACGGTGTCAATGACTAATAAAGCATTAGTAAACATACAGCAGTACATTTTCCTAAGCAAACCAATTCAACAACGTCTGGAGAAAGAAAAGTTAGTTGTTCGAATCAACAAGCAACTGGTGCAAATTGTATATGCACGTGTAGTTTAATTTTTTCGTGCATTTGTCAGTCAAATGATAAGATTAAAAGCAGAGGGATTTGCAAGTTTTGTGGAAATTCCCAAATTCAGCTGAGCGTGCAATAAGATTTTCAGTGAAGGCTTAAGAAACACTGTGAGAATATGGTAGTCCATATGAACAACACTTTTGAAGCCAGTGCCCAAGTTCTGGAGTTTATGCACAAGATTTGCATCAGACATAAAGACAGTTGTTCCGGTTACTGACTGATAAATTTGCAGTCCATTATTATGGCAGCATGGAAGATGATGCAGAAGAGGCGAAGCAATTACAAACAAGGACAAAGCAAATACAGAGGGTACAACCATAAGACGTAGGAGCAGAAACTTATCTATATCTTATCCATAGTACATTAATTTTCCTCACCCAAGTCATTAACATATACTGCCACACTGAAAATACCCCCTTACCCAAGGTCTCCACCTTCTCTTAGTTAGCCAATCCTCTATCCTTGCTAATATACTGTCTCCAATACAATGAGCTCTTACTAAGTGGCTTAATGTGCAGTTCCTTACCAAACACCTGAAAAGCCAAATATATTCATCCTCTGCTCCCCCTTTATCTAATCTGCTTGTTACCTCCTCAAAGAATTCTAGTAAATTTGTCAGGTATGACTTGCACCCTTTATGAAGCCATACTGACTGCTCGATCATATTAAATATTTCTAAATGTTCTATTACATCCTTTATGAGAGACTCCAACATATTCCCAATAACAGACACTAAGCCTCCTGGACTATAGTTATCTTTTTATGTCTTCTTGCCTTTCTAGATAAAGGTGTCACATTGGCAATTTTCCAGAGTCTAAAGATTCCTGATTTTTTTTTTGTTTGCTCATGGAAAGAGGGAGTCACTGGCTAGGCAGCATTGATTGTTCATCCCTAATTGCCCAGAGAGCAGTTAAGAATCAAACACATTGCTGTGTGTCTGGAATCCCACGCAGGCCACACCAGATAAGCATAGCAGTTTCCTTCCCTGAAGGGCATTCGTGAACCAGATAGGTTTTTCCAATATTCAACAATACAGTCTTAATTCTAGATTTTTAAAAATTCAAATTCCCTCATTTGCGATGTCAGGATTTGATCCCAGGTCCCTAGCACATTATCTTGAGTTTCTGGATTCACAATCCAGCTATAATACCATCAGGCCATCACTTCCCCGTTACTATCAGTACATTCATTAGCTCTATAGCTACTTCCCTTAATGTCCTAGGAAGCATCCCATCAGGTCTAGCTGACTTACCAGTCTTTAGACCTTTTAGCTTCCCTAGTACTTTGTCTCTAGTGACGTTTATTGTACTTTTTTTCTTCTTCTCCATTTGCCCAGTCCCAACTTATGTTGATAAGCATTTATGTTTGCCCACTATCACGGAAGTAATATGTTCTAATCAAGAAATACTGTATTTTCCATCCTTGGAGTTTAAAATCAAGTGTTCCACTTTGATCAAATTTTGTAAATGGAAGCAAATGCAATCACAACTAAAAACACTTCTGCATTGGTAACAGTGTGCTCATTTTCACGCCCCTCACTTGATATACTGTTTCAATGAACCTGGCCGACTGCATCAATGGACAATGACAAATGTTTAGCTGGAACAAAGCCCCACTAACCATTAGAAAATGCACCTCAGATTCCAGAGGCAACTGTTATTATACTGAGCAAATTTGAACAGTCAATCTAGGACATCATGCAAGCCCAGCTTACTGATGCATTCTCATAGATGCCCCCTTTTGGATGAGAAATTAAGCCAAGCACCCATCAACTATTCAGGTGCATTTAAAAGATTTCATGGCACTACTCAAAGAACAGGGAGACCCTGGCATTGTCCTGGACAACAACACCTTTGTGTTTATACGGAGCTTTTAGCATCACACAAGGCAGTTCATTCGAACATTAACAAACACTGACACTGGGTGACACAGTCAAACATTTGAACAGATGACCAAAAGCTTAATCAAGATGGTACAACTTGGGAAAAATCTTAAAAGCAGGTATTGAGACAGACAGGTTTAGTGAAGAAATTACAGAATTTAAGGCCTAATTAACTAAAGTCATGGTTGACAATACTGCAGCAATGAAAATTAGGGGTGCCTCAACTAACACCATGAAAAACAAAATGAAAAGTCCTTAACCTCATTGCTATTTCTTGTGTTTGCCCAAAAATAGCTGCCACACTTTAAAAGTACTCAACTGTCTGAGGTTGTGGACTTGCTCGCCGAGCTGGTGGATTTAGTTGCAAATGTTTTGTCACCCTGCCAGGTAACATCGTCAGTGTGCCTCCAGTGAAGCATTGGTGTTCTGTCCCACTTGTTATTTAGAATCTGCCATTATCTCCAAGACAGACCACAGCAGGAAGACACACATGACCAGACTCACTAATCACCCAACCCTACATCAAGGACATTTCGGAGATGACTACAAGACTGGGTCCTTATAGTACTGCAAACAGCTCTGAGGTTGACGGCATTTAAGGAAAGGTATTTTCAATGCAAAAATGCTACACACCTAGATTGCTCGATCTATAAGTAGATAGCACAAATTCTTTTAATTTACCGATAGCCTAGGTAGAGGACAATGCTTGGTTTCACGAAGCTATGCTTTATGGAAAATGACTGTACACCTACTGGTTGGATGCAACTAATTGAAGCTTTTAAAAAGACTAAAGGCACATTCCAGTGATGTGAAATCGGTCAAAGATGGCTGACCATTGGCATTACTGTATCGTCAATGCCCAAAGCTACTGAAATGGTGCTAACCTGTCGCTAAACCTCACTGGGCTTAAAGGAGTGTGACTTTCTTTTCTCTCATTAGCAAAGCATCCAATTACTTGGGTACTCAAATGAGTGGAGACAAACCATTAGATAATAATTGAACAATGGGACTTGAGATGTTGCAAGGACAAACTTTTTTCAAAGCCAATCATGTCAGTCATGGAGGTTACTGGTCAGTTGGAGAGACAGGGGGAGGTGATGGCCTAGTGGTATTATCGCCGGACTGTTAATCCGGAGACTCCGATAACATTCTGGGGACCTGGGTTCAAATTCTGCCACAGCAGATGGTGGAATCTGAATTCAATAAAATATCTGGAATTAAGACGCTAACAATGACTATGAATCCACTGCCGATTGTCAGGAAAAACCCATCTGGTTCACTAATGTCCTTTAGGGAAGGGAACTGCCACCTTTACCTGGTCTGGCCTACATGTGACTCCAGACACACGGCAATGTGGTTGACTCTGAACTGCCCTCTAGGCAATTAGGGATGAGCAATAAATTCTGCCTAGCCAGCGATGCCCTAATTCCGTTAACGAATAAAGGAATAAAGGATGTGACAAGCCAGCTAATCTTTTGTATGCTTAAGCATGTGTTTTCACTGTGGGCCAGCACATGCAACTAAGATGGTGAAGCAGCAAGAATGCTGTGTTAATCTCTCTCCCTCTGTATCCAATTTGCAAGACCTCTGTCTGGTGATTTTGACAACTCATGGACAGAAAACTTTATAAAGACTCAATCTAGTGGCTGTTGTCTCCAGAAGAACAGATAAATTGTACATTTACATGTTTAAACCATCTCAACATCAAATCCAGAAGAATCATAAACTTGGCTTGAAGCCAGCAAAGTCACTAATCCTCGAGCTGCATACCTTTTAAATTTTACTGGATTTTAAATTCCCTGCTCTGTTTCCCACTCTGTAATCTAATTGTGCGAGTACACATGAGAACTTCGAGTGTGTGGGTGTGAAAGTTAAGCATTTTCATTTCTTTTCTTCGACCACGTTATGTAGAATAAACACTATTCTCGTTTCTTATAGAACACTCAAGGAAACCTGTCTCTGGGATTTTTATAGTCAAAGCACATAAACAGCTAGACACCGAATTGGCGCACACATCCTTTTAAACAAACTGTTACAGTCAAATGAACAATGAGAATGAAGGCCTACCCCTCCTAAGCTGTGTGTAACAATAGCCAGGAGACAGATATTTAGCACAAAGACAACAGAATTCTAACGTTAAGAGTCTTTCATCAAAATTGCAAGTATTACCACCTCAGTGGAGCTTTTTTATGTCAGCTGTAGTTTAGTTGGTAGCACTCTCACTCTCTGAATCACAGGGTGCTGCCAGATTCAAGCCCCACTGCAAGGCTTGAGCATAAATATCAAGGCTGACGCACTAGTTTCAGTAATGAGGGCGTGCAGCACTGTCAGGAGGTGGTATCTTTGAATGAATACATTATAAAGACATGCACGAACGTTCTCCCCGATGGCCAGGCTTATACTTAATAACACCTCAATTATCACTGCACAACAGTTTATCTGGTCATTTTCACACCAGTACTTATGGCAGTTGTATGTTTGGATTGGCTGCTGCGTTTCCTACATTTATAGAATAAGTACATCTTAAAAGTATTTCATTGGTTGTAAAGCGTATTAAGACGTCCGTTAGCCAAGAAAGGTACCATATAAACGCAAGCCTTTTTTTTGCTTCAACAACTTTGTTTTTCTTTCCAAATTCTGAATACAAATTCCAAAGTTCTGAAGGGACTCAAATGTCCTCTGCGATTTCTTCACAGTTAAATCAATTTTCAGGCAAACCAGTAATGGCTCACAACTTAAAACATTCTGTTATTTTTACACTAGTGGGGGTGGTGGTAGAAGAGGAGGGAGGGCTAGAATTTTTAATCTCTTTCTTTAATTGTATCAACACTCTCATGAATCCAATTGTTTTAAAGCACGAGAAACTAACAAAGCCCACTGGCTGATCAATTTATGTTCAACAAAGTTTAATGTACTTGGGCAAGCCATCAGAGGCCAATACATGGCTCGCTTATGTCCAAACCTGCACTAATGACAGCAAATCAAAAAGTAACCACTACTCACTGGGAGGTGGTAACAGGAAGCAAACACTATTGATTACACCTACTAAAGAATGCCTGATTCACCGCCCACCTTCACAATGTGCACTGTGTACCACGAATTACAAACTAAACTATGTCAGTATCCTGTTTCAGTACTATATTTAGTAACTTCAAAAGGATTCATATGTAATAACCAGAGTCAATAATGCCATAATCAGAACCAGTTCACATTAAACCAATTTCAATTCTTGACTCTGCCTGGACAGTCATGCTCAGAGTATTTCATTTAAAAAAAAAACCGCTTCCATCCAATTGCGTGCCAAAATTGCTCATTTTGCAATAATCAGTATAGATCATTTTGGGAGGAATTCCAAGGAGTTAGCTTAGTACTTCAATAGCCAGCTGTTTTATGAAAAATGGGCAGACCACTTCAACTATACCCCCAGTCGGCCTTTACCATAATGAAGAAACAGTCAATTGCCACAGTTTGCCATCAACAGTTGATGGCCCTTTACACTATTAGAAACAAGGAGAAAACTACTGAATGTTTATCTAGTAGCAAAGCTCCAGGAGCTGACACTATCCCAGCTGAGCTCTACAAGGCTGGAAGTCTGGTCAAAAAGCTCACTGTCGGAGTAAGGAATCATAATTACAAGAATACAAAGACATTAAATTATCCACTTGTACAAGCAAAAAGGATCAACCCTGGATTCCACTCTGGGAAATTTTTTCTCAGAATCCTTCTGAACTGCTTAGTATAATATATTGACACAAGAGTCAGTGCAATTTTGGAAAATGTTGAGGAACCATCAATACTGGTGTTTGTAGTTTGTAGTTAGATGGTTCCAGAAAAGATGCCAGAGCAGAATGTGGGCCTCTACACCATGTGTTGACCTGAGTAAACCTCTGACACAGGCAATTGTGACAGCATTTATTTAGGAATGGAAATGTTTAACTATCATTAGAAAGCTACTACAGTTTGATAATGCCATAATGGAATGCTAGTACATATCCTGGGTCTTCTGACCTATTAGCAATCACTAATGAAGTTTAACAGGGCTTTGAACTAACACCAATTCTCTTCACCATACCTTTCATGTTGGTGGTCCTAGCATTGAAATTAGATATTGTATGAATCATAAGTTTCTCTCATTCAGACAACCTTGAGCAAAGATCAAGTAATAGAGGCATGGAGTCACAGCATGGAAACAGACTCTTCAGTCCAACTCGTCCATGCCAACCAGGTATCCCAAACTTAACTATTCCCGTTTGCCTGTGTTTGATCCATATCCCTCTAAACCTTTCATATTCATGTACCTGACCAAATGTCTTTTAAATGTCGTAAGTGTACCACTTCCTCTGGCAGTTCATTCCACATACAAACCACCCTCTGTTTGAAAAGTTTGGACTTCAGGTCCCTTTTAAATCTTCCCTCTTTCACCTTAAAATTATTCCCTCTAGTTTTCAACTCCCCAATCCTACAGAAAAGATCTTGGCTGTTCATTTTATCAACACCCCTCATGACTTTATAAACCTCTAAGGTCACCCCTCAGCTCCAAAGTTCCAGGGAAAAAGACTCAGCCTGTCCTCCCTCTCCTTATAACTCAAACCCTCCAGTACTAGCAACATCCTTGTAATTTTTTTCTGCACCATTTGAAGTTTAACATCCTTCCAATAAAAGGGTGGCCAGAATTGTATGCAATATTCAAAAGTGGTCTCACCAATGTCCTGTGCAGCAACATGACATACACCAATTCTATACTCAATGCTCTGACCAATGAAGGCAAGGATGCCAAATGCCTTCTTCACCACTCTGTCAACATGCAATGCCACTATCAAGGAGCTATGAACCTGCAACCCTAGGTCTCTCTGTTCAAAATACTCCCCAGGGCCCTAACATTAACTGTGTACATCCTGCCTAGTTTGCCTTACAAAAATGCAACACCGCCTGACTCTAAATTAAACTCCATCTGCCACTTCTCGGCCCATAGGCCCATCTGATCAAGATTTCTTCATACTCTTCGGCAGTCTTCTTTACTGTCCACTATACCATCAATTTTGGTGTCATCTGGAAACTTACTAACCAGTTTCCTGTTTGCTGATAACTGTGCACCAGATGCCAATTCAGATCTGGACATGCAAAGTTGAATGGACATTAATGCATGAGGCAACTTCAGCACTACAATCAGCATGCAGAAACCTGAAGTTTCTGGAGATCATAGTGGGTCAGACAGCATCCATTAAGACAGAGCAAGCTAACATTTTGAGTCTAGATGACTCTTCAGAGCTGACGTGAAGTGTGAAGAGGCCAGCATTTATGCTATAGTGGGGGTTGGGGGGGCAGTGGGTGGAAGCATTTTCGTGGTGGGAGGTATAGAGGGCTGGTGGAGAAAAGATGTTGGTAGTTCAGAGTAAATTCTCAGAATTTGCGAATGGCAGAACAGTGGTGTCTCTAACTGCCAGACTTGAAAGAGAAGACAGGCCACTGGGGTGAGGGGAGGGGAGAGAGGCCATCATGACAAAGAATGTACGAAGCAAAGATAAACGGGAGGAAATCAGAGACTGTAAACAAGTAAAGTTAAAAGACAGTAAGAAATGGGAGCTGGTTCACAATTTGAAGGTGTTGAACTCAATATTAAGTCCAGAAGGCTGTAAAGTGCCTAGTGTGAAGTCACATGACACCAGGTTTTCCAGTCATTTAGTTGGTCTCCAGCACCACCTTATTTTTAATTTTTCGTAATTATCTCTCTGCCTCAATAGTCGGATTATAGGTCATCCCTTCATTAGTTATTCAGCTGTTGGAATTCACTCACCGTCTAACACTCTTGGTCACGTGCAGAAACTTATTATCTGATGCTCCACTCACACCAGCTGCACGATCGTTTGGTCTCTCAACTCTGTCTGTTTGCTTTTCTCTCTCACTGCACCCGATGAAGGGGCTGCGCTCTGAAAGCTTGTGATTTCAATTAAACCTGCTGGACTATAACCTGGTGTCGTGTAACTTCTGACTTTGTCCACCCTAGTCCAACACCAGCACCTCCACATCATGCCTAGTGTGAAGAGATGTTGTTCCTCCAGTTTGCGCTATGATTCACTGGAGCACTGCAGCATGCCATGGCCAGGTAAATGGGCATGTGAGCAGGACGTTGTATTGAAATGACCAGCTACAGGAAGGTCAGAATCATTCTCCACCATTTCAAACGACTCCAGCAGAACGGCACCAACAGGTACATCTTCGCCTCTTTCCCCATGTCTGCATTTCTCAGGGATTGTTCCCTCCGGGACCCCCCAGTCCATTCCATGACCACCAATACCATCCCCCATTCCCACAGTACCTTCCAACGTAACCACAGAAGGTGCAACACCTGCCCCTTAACCTCCTCCCTGCTCACCATCCAAATGCCCAAACAGACTTTCCAGGTGAAGCAGTATTTCACATGTACCTCCTCCAATTTTGTGTATTATATTCATTGCACCCAATGTGGTCTACCCTACATTTGAGAAACCAAACGCAGACTGGGTGACTGCTTTGCAGAGCGCCTCCTGACCTTCCCGCAGCCAGTCATTTCAACACAGCATCCTGCTCACATGCCTGTCCTTGGCATGCTGCAATGCTTCAATGAACGACAGCACAAATTGGAGGAACAACATTTCATCTTCGCACAAGGCACTTTACAGCTTTCTGGACTAAATATTAAGTTCAACACCTTCAAACTGTGGACCAACTCCCCATTTCTTCCCTTTCTTTTATCTTACTTGTTACATTCTTTGTCACCAAGTCCTCTCTCCTTTTCCCCCATCCTGTGGGCCTGAATTCTCTTTCAAGTCTGGCAGTTAGAGACACCATTGTTCTGTTATTCTCATATTCTGAGAATTTAACCTGAATTATCAACATCTTTTCTCCACCAGCACTCTACACCTCCAACACCGCCACAATGCTCCCAACCTGCCACGCCCCCACCTTAAACTATAGTATAATCATTGCCCCTGCACACTTCACTTCAGTTCTGATGAAGGGTCATCTAGACTTGAAATGTTAGTTTGCTCTCTCTCTGTAGATGCTGTCTTATCCACTGATCTCCAGCATTTATTGTTTTCTGTACAGATTTCAGCATCTACAGTAATTTGCTTCTACGTTATGCTCTTCCTGTCCATAATTCACTACACTGCAAATTCTGATTCTAAACCAAGGAATTAAACATTACCTACAGGAAGGGATGAAAAATAAGATGACACGCCAATTTGAAATATTGTCATGCAATCAGTTACGCAAGAACAGATTTCAGAGCCAAGGAATGATGGCTGGATGATGACCAAACTCAACAAAGGTTATGCAAATTAAGGGAGTGGCAAGTAAAAGGATCAAAATACATTAAGTGCAGAAGACAATCACTCATTGTTAAGGTAATATTCTCAGGCACTGCAATCCATTTAAGCAAGTTCTATAAGAATGAAAAATGATTTGCTGCTATTGCTGCTGCTCAGAGGCTACCAGTTTATTACAGAAACGCAAGAATTTCAGAAAGGATCCATTACCAATTCAACTGATTATAGCATCCACCACTGCACCAGCCACCCCACCACTACCACACAGAAAGCAAAATGCTTCATAACAAGATCAAATGCCTTGTCTTTTAAAATGAGTCCAATTTTAAAACTAATAATCATGCACCATTTTTAATGAATTTTTTTCCAGAAGTGCTTATGTTTCGCTGGTAAAATTATAGTCCACCTCCAATGTCAATCAGCTATTATTAGCATATTGAACTGATTTGGTGTCTGCAAAAGAATGGAACCAACTGGAGTTAGCATTGCAACTCACCAATGATAATTCAAGAAGTCCTCTTTCCTATTTTGTTTGGGTAAACAAAAAAAAACACACAAAATGGCAAAAGACAATACATACCTGAGCCTGCTCTTGAACCTTGTAACAATGTGTGAATAAAAAAAGGTACAAGAGAATTTTCTTATAACTTGCATTAATAGAATATATACTCTTATACTGGCGTGAATGAGATGTTTGCGCCATTTGTTCAATAGCCACATTGTCACTTTGAGAAGTCAGCTTTAGGGAATGCGGCAGTTTCATATCTCAAGCATAATAAGACAAATACAGTTCACTTCACATCAATTTAAAAGGAGAGTGTAAAGTTCAAAATACAAAGTGTGCGAAATGTCTCAGAACTTTATAAATTTACTTTATAAAGTGTGAAGGATTCCAGTTCCTGGCACAAATATACTTCAGGCATTGTCTGCATGGGTTTGCTCCGGTTCCCTCCCACAGTCCAAAGTTGTGCAGGCTAGGTGAATTGACCATGCTAAATTGCCCAGAGCGTTCAGGGATGTGTAGTTTAGGCGGGTTATAGGGGGATGGGACTAGGTGGGATGCTTTGAGGGTCAGTGTGGACTTGTTGGGCCGAAGGGCCTGTTTCCACACTGTAGGGATTCTATGATCTTATGGTCCACCCCCAATGTCAATCAGCTATTATTAGCATATTGAACTGATTTGGTATCTGCAAAAGAATGGAACCAACTGCTGGAGTTAGTATTGCAACTCACCAATGATAATTCAAGAAACCTCTAGAAAGAAACTTCAGAATTAAATGACAATTAAGTTTTAAATTCACATATGATATTAATAGATGCTGTCAGGTCACATCATATTGTTCATCAGACCTCAAATTTGTTCTATTTTAACCTACTGCAAATAGTGTTGTAACAATGTCTAGCACAGGAATACCACATGTTGAATTCAAGTTGTGTCAAATCCTTAATCCCCATTGTTTTGTTAATCTGGCTGCATTTTACATTATGTGGATAAATAAACATTATTGATCTCAGTTCTTTAACTGTCTTGAAACTGTCAGAAACTAAGTCCAGCTTCTCTCATACAGCTGATCTACTGTTGCAAATGTTTCAAGCACTGTAACAACACTAACACTTGCTCAGTAGTGCAGGTAAGTTGAAGTTTGAGACATTAAAACTATCTGAAAATGAAAATGCACTTTTTTCAAGACAAAATGCTGTGCATAGAGTACAACAAATCCTTGACAAGTCTGTTACAGAATACACCTGTAATAAAACTGGGTTAAGTTTTCAGAGCTTTTGCGGCTCTGGAGTTGACAATGCAGCCAGAAATTTTCAGGTTCGATTAATAGTTCATGCAGTGTTACCGGACCTTGGTTTGGAAAACAATTAACTCCGGGCAACAAGGATCTGGAGAAATCATCCAGAGTTCTCTTGGTCATTAGATAGTGTTAGTGACTAGAATGGATGCGTGTATATCAAGTGAGGACAGGAAAGAGTTTGGATGTAATACACTCAATGGATGAATTATTTTCTAATTCTCACCCTCAGGAGCACACATTGAGGTAATACACATTGACTGCTGCCTGTGAAACATTACCCTAGCAACTGCAAGTATCAGCACCATCAGAAGAGATGGGGAATAAAATGGGAGGAACTACTGCAAATATTCATCAACAATAGATATCAGTAACTTGGCCACCTTTCTTCAATGGCATACGTTTCTAGTCATCTACATCAGCTTTACGTTTGACAAGATTTTATCAAAAGTGATGGGTGTTTGATGTGAAACATCAGTTCTGCACAACTCCTGCACGTTAAAAGCTTTGCATTTATTTTTGCATGCACAGCTCAATGATGGCGTCCTTATGTATTTCATACAACGTGCCATCTGACTGCATTAATTGGTACTAATTTCTAAACATGTCTCAATTTCACTCTCCACCAGTCTTGGTATGAGACAGAGATAAATTATGAAATCTCTTCTTTTTACATCTACAACACCCTTTCCTTTCCCTTCACTCACAGCATTGTTTTTGTGACCTCATGTACCAAAAGCAACCAAAAGAGAAAACAATTCTTTGTCAAAACTACTTTTGAATTGGAAGTGGGAAAGAATTCCCCTCTCTGCATGGAGTCTTTCCTATATCGAGCATGTTTCTATGTACTTAAATTCTACACAGGGGTGGCAGTGGCAAAGGTGTGTGGAAGCATCATGGGGGCTGGCAAGACATGTGTGGTTGAGGGGTTGGCAGGTGGTAAGGGTTGCAAAGGGGGTGGAGCTGGTGAGAGGGATTGGTAGTTGTGGGGTGGCATGGATGATTTAGGTGGTAGGATGGGTTGTGGTGGCAAAGGGATGTGTGGATTTGCAAGGGGGCATGGCAGCAAAAGGGTGGTAAGATGGAATGGAATGGCGGCAGAGGAGACAGGGTGAGGAGAGGTGACAAAGTCAATACTGCTTACCTTGCCAAACAGGCAAGTGTACAGCTATTTCCAATAATGCTAGAGTACTTCCTCCCATTCTCTATAACCTCCCCAGCCCAACAACCTTCGGATTTCCACACTCCTCTAATTCTGGCCTTTTACTCATTTCTAATTTTCTTTGCTCCAAATTAACAGTTATGCCTTCAGCTGCTTAAGTCTCAAATTCTTGATTTCCTTCATAAACCTTTCTACTTCTAACTCTCGTGACTTCTTTCAAACCTACATATTTGGCCAAGTTTATGATAACCTGTTTATAATGTCACGAAGCTTGATATAAATTTTAAAAACCAAAAGAAACAAAAACAGAAGTTGCTGGAAAAGCTCAACAAGCCCGGCAGCATCTGTGAAGAGAAATCAGAATTAACATTTCAGGTCCACTGACCCTTCCTCAGAACTTGATATAGATTTTTTGTGATAACAAGCACTTTATAGTGATCTACTAAACAATTACAAAGTTATTGTTGTTGCTATCAGCAATGTCATAACAGTGTGGGATGGGCTTGTGCCTACAAGGACTATATTCCAGGTCTTTTCATCATCACGAAAGGTTGTTACCAGGAACGACAAATTCCTAAAAAGAAAGTGGGAAAGCTGATAGGACAATTAGATATCTTATATACTTCCTTATGGTCAAATTTGGCTTAATGCGTCTTTCAGATTGAAGTTTTCTGCTGCTTTCCCTTTGTAACTGTCCAGAAATCGAGGAATTTCAGATGTTACTTCTATGACCAGATTTGGAATTGACTGACTGTTCATCCTCTTCTCCCACTTCTTTCAACATCCCCTACATTACTCCCCACTTCCAAGATACCCCCATCCATCCCCTTGTGACAGCCAAACCCAAAAGATTTATCAATCACCACATGAAAGATGTTTATCAGTTGTCAGAATTAAACAGGAGATACCTTTCAGTCTATGCTCTTGAGAGTGTGGCAGTATGTTGCTTCCTGCACAACAGGACGGTCTAACCATACAGGACAACCGAGATATGGATTGCAGAGCACCTTCAGAGGAATGGGCACAACGTAGAATCAGAGAATCATAGAATCCCTACAGTGTAGAAGCAGGCCACTTGGCCCATTGAGTCTACACTGACCTTCCGAAGAGCATCTTGAATTTTTCACACCCTTAGGTCCAGATTTTAACTGTTTTCCTACAAATTCTTTTAACTTCACAGACAGTATATCTAAAAAATGGATTAACTCCAACTCCACACTAAACAAACCATTTTAAATTAAGATTCCTTCTAATATTCACTCTCCATTCATTGAGCTTTTTAATTTGTCCAGAGAAGAGTATAAAGGCAGTAGGAATATACTTAAGAGGGAAATCAGGAGGGGAAAAAGGGGACATGCAAAAAAGGGGATAGTTTTAGTAAATAAGGTTAAGGAGAATCCAAAGGGATTCTACAAACATGTTAAGGACAAAAAGACTAACTCGGGAGAGAATAGGACCCCTGAAAGATCAGCAAGGTCATCTATGCAAAGAACCAGAGGAGATGGAGGAGATACTAAATGAGTATTTTGCATCAGTTTTTACTGTGGAGAAGGATATGGAAGATAGCGAACTTGGGGAAATAAATAGTGATGTCTTGAAAAATTTCCATATTATAGAGGCGGTGGTGCTGGACACCTTGAAAAGCATAAACGTGGATCAATCCCTGGAACCTGATCAGGTGTACCCTAGAACTCCTTGGGAAGACAGGGAAATGATTGCTGGGTTCCTTGCTGAGATAACTGTATCATGGATAGCCACAGGTGAGATGACAAAAATCTGGAGGTTGGCTAATGTTGTACCAGTACTTAAAAAAGGTGGTAAGGAAAAGCCAGGGAAATATAAATCGGTGAGCCTGACATCGGTGGTGGGAATCCTGAGGGATAGGATTTATCGGTATTCAGAAAAGCAGGGACTGATTAGGGATAGTCAACATGACTTTGTGTGTGGGAATCATGTCTCGTCAACTGAGTTTTTAGAAGTAGCAGAGGGTTGATGAAGGCAGAGCAGTGGAATGTGATCTGTATGGATTTCAATAAGGCGTGCGACAAGGGTCCTCATCATAGACTGGTTAGGAAGGTTAGATTACATGGAATACAGGGAGACCTAGCTACTTGGATACAGAACTATGCAGGTTTGGTCATGTGGAACATTCAAGCAAGACCAAACAGATCTTACTCATGTACTTGAAGTGTTTACCACACAGTTACACAGAATATCAATCACCGTGCATGACTATAGAAGTGGCTAAATTATGCTGAACCATGAGGACATTTGAACTGACGAACATTTATTCCTAACCAAAATGGTTTTATTCTCTTAGTACAAGTTCCTTCAATTCGAGACAAGATTTTGGACTGGAATCAATTCCTTGTAATAATTTTCTCCATTTTTTTAATCCAAAAATGACCAAAGAATGTCAAAATATTAAATGGCCACCTGCAAACATCAAATATCTCAACCAAATAGATAATTTCAATGCACCTTGGCAAGAAGAATCAGCAGGCCACCTGACCACTGAATTAGTTAAGCTCTTGCAGACTGTACAGTGTTGTGTCTTTCCATAAAAGTTAACAGGAACCCAATCAATTTTTATTCTCCCTTGGATACAAACACTAAGACAACACTAATAAAAACCTTTCCACTAAGAAAGCTGTTCATCACATGAATGATTCTGAACACAAAGTTGCTTGCTTCAAGAGATTCATACCTCAGTTTCACCAATCCCAAATTCTTAGCTTCGCCTCCAGCCTGGGATCAGATTTAACTGCTTCCACTACCTAAATAGACCAGACCTCTTCTCCAATTTGCTACATTAAACAACAATAAAGCATTTCCTTTGCATGTTTGCCTTAACCTTACGTCACTTCTCAGGTGGTGTTTAGCTTAGTGAGCAAAAAGAATATAACATTATTCTATTAACAATGCTATGAGTTACACATGATGGAAATCTAAGTTCAGGCAACTCAAGTCATCAGACCATACCCAGTCAGTAATACTCTAATTAGTGTAACTATCAAAAACATACAAAGTATTAAAATAGTTACATAATGATTCGTATCGCAAACCTATCAGAGGGGACTTTAGTCCTAAATTCCCAATTTCAGTCAAAATTATTGGACAACCCAGAAGAGGGTAAAAATAGAACTGGAGAAACAACGTTTAAATAATTTTGAGACTGTCATGGGTTCTAACCCAACTTACTCAATGCATACATGTTGGAAACAAAAACTCAGCACATCTGTGAGCAAAGGGAAAGATTAGGTTAACCTTTCAGGTCTGTAACATTTTCCAGTTTTGATGAATGGGTCATAGGCCTGAAACCTTAACCCAACTGCTTTAATTTTTCTCACAACTGCTGCCTTTTCTGCTAACTGAAATACAAACTGAAAATACAGAAAACAGAGTTACAGCATCTGCAGTATTTTGCATTTTGCTTTCCATTCATGGCAAGGTCTATATCAATTTATGAAAAAGTAACAAATAAATGGTGCATGATTTAGCTTAATATCAATTCACATTCTATGAAATTAGTAACACTTGTTGTTTCCAGGTTACAAATGAAGGCTCCACATATGTATCTTTGCTCCATATCCCAAGACTGTTATGATGTTAACCAGATAGTCAACAATGCTGCAGTTTTAGCATAACTCACTGGCTTTCTATTGTTTCAAAAAGTTTTACTAATACCAAGGCAAGTTCTAACAACTGAACAATGGTACACTGGTGAATAATTGCAGCAGAAACACAACTGCAGTCAGCAGAAAACTATAACATACCATATGAAATGTAGCTCTTCAATCATCAAAGTCAGAGCTTTCAGGTGTGTCCATTAGATCACAGATCTTCTGCGTGTCTTAATCATTAAATGTCTGGAACCCAAAAACAGACAAAACAACGATCATTATATTATCAGATGATGATGTAAAATGCATTGCAATAAATTTTCAT
This sequence comes from Ginglymostoma cirratum, assembly GCA_024137785.1. Classification (NCBI taxonomy): domain Eukaryota; kingdom Metazoa; phylum Chordata; class Chondrichthyes; order Orectolobiformes; family Ginglymostomatidae; genus Ginglymostoma; species Ginglymostoma cirratum. The sequence continues at coordinate 5,049,472 of JAHRHZ010000030.1, read as the reverse complement.
TGCACTTTGAAGATTTGATCGTCGGTACATGAGGGAAATACAGTGATTACAGGTTACCTGATTACCTGAAGGATTGCTCTCTGGCCATCACATATTCAAATGCAGAACAATGCTCTGAAGTATGGTACCAATCTGCCTACACCAAATTTATTTACACACACTCAACTCGACAAAACAAAATCATAATAGGTAGTATTTGACCTATTCACCTTCCCTGGCTCCAGTTCTAAGCAATATTGATGCACACACCCCCACTTCCCCAAAGCAGCAGACTAACTACAACAGGCAAGATACTGGAGAAGATCAACTACAAACTAAGCTTGCCAATACTCAATAACTTGAAAACACCAGCTGTACCCTTCCCTCCGACTACCCTATATGATTAAGTTCACCGTGCCAAGAAGTAACAGCTGGGGACCTATGATGCAGTCCAAACATTAACCAGAAACGACTTCTGCAGCATAGACTCTGACAGTGGGCCCTTTTAAGCCATTTTTAGACAGGTCGAGACCTCCGAAGCAACCCAACACCAGTAACAATGATATAGCTATGGCGCAGTCCAAACAATGACTCACAACATCAAATAGCATCTGCTGACAAAACTGCAAGGCAGGCTTAATGATCTACATCTAGCCACTGACAAGGCTATTGCTTGGCTGTGAGACTGTGGGAACACTAAATAGTGAAATGTGGGGTGGATGCCAATATCAACCAGAGTGGCCAATACAGAGTACAGGACCCTCGACTGGTTTGGTATCTTCCACATAAATTATCACAGTGCTGTTTTTAGGAGAATAGGATCTAAGACTAAACAGGAATTTAGAAGAGAGTTAGGGAGAATGATTGAAGAGACATGTTTTGAAAAGGTTTTTGTCAGAAGGGAGCAAAGTAGCAAGTCAGAAAGGCTTTAAGAAAAGAATTCTTAGTGCACACTGAGAATTCTTAATTTGTGGCAGCATGCAGAATTAATGGAGCTGGCAAAGACAGTGCTAGAAAAATCAAGCTTCAAGTTGACAAATGCATAAAACTGGGGGTGGGATAATGGTATAGGTGGATGATGTTTCCACAATGGAAATAGACTATCAGTGATGGCTGGGGACTAGAACCAAGTATGCAACCAAGCGTGCCAATTATTATGGTATCTCCTAACAGAGTTTTAAGGAAAGAGATGGAGTCTGGTTCAAGTCCAGTTTTTAACTGATAACCAAATGGTTTGGTTTAAGTTCAGCAATGTTTAGTTGAAAGACATTGACTATTAGACTTAATTACATAGCACAGCAATAGCTATAGCTATAGAGACCAAGGTAATGTCACAAAAGTAAAGTTATGCATTGTCAGTTGTACGCTATTATTGCAGAGTGCAATTATCAGCTGTCACTGAAATTAAACAAATACAAAACATGACGTTTCGTGTATCTTGCTCAACCCTCAAAAATGAAATAAATCAGTAGTTTCAATAACCGCACAAATCCTTTAGCACCACAGAAAGACATTTATGCAATCACCACCAATTTCATAAATTGTATCACAAACTTTGAAGAATTAGACATTGATTTAGTCCTTGTTCTTTGCAAAATGTCCATCCACTTGTTTTCAATCTATTGAGGAGCATCCCTTGCCTAAGAAACTGTAACCCTCAGGTTAAACTCACTACCAATCATATATATATGATTGTACAGTGAGAGAGCAACCCTATGGTCCTCTGGGGCTGTGGCAACTTTTCTTTACCTAGAACCATGCTAACTCTTCCCAATTACCTTGATTTTATTTAAATGCCCAACTACAACCTTTTAGTGATCATCTCCCCAAAACAGACATCAAGCTAACTAGCCTATAGTTTCCTGTTTTCTGGTTACTTTTGTCACCTTTTAGTCTGATGGAATATTTTGTGAATTGAGGATATTTTAGACAATAAACACCAAAGCACGTACTAATTCATTAGCTACCTCTTAAGAAACTAGGATGAAATCCATCTGGACCCACAGACTTGTCAGCCCACACCTCTATCAATTTGCCTAGTCCCACTTCCTTTATGATTGTAACTGCATAGCTTCCACACTTCCTCTACTCCCTGATTTACAGCTACCGCTGGAATGTCTTTTGTGCCTCACTTGCACTCACACCCTGTTATCCCTGATCAGTAACCAAATGAGAAGACCCTATACTAAGTAGCATGACAACCTCCTGGTCTAAAGTATCCACGTACCTTTCACCTTCCCTGATGTGTTGCAGTATATGTAGTTCGGCCTCCAGCTCACAAAGTATGTGCCTTGGATCACAATGACATCCAAGAGCTTTGAAATGCTGCAGCTTTGATAGGAGCAATGATGTGTCAAAGACTTTTAATTAATTTTATTATTCACATTGCTTTTATATATTTTCTTCACTTAACCACCAACTTGTATATTATGTTCACACTTGAGGTCACTTCTATTAAGCATTTACCATAGACTCATTGAACAGCTAGCTCCTTTCTCTGCAGTAAAGAAGATCTCAACTTCACTCAAAAATTCACTTCAATAAATGAACCAAGTGCTGTCTCTAACTGCCTGTGTTACATCTAGACCGTAGATGAGGTTCCCCTCCAGATGGAGGCCCTAAATCATCAAGCTCCCAGATGAGGGGAAATAAACTGGTACCCATACTTTATTCACATTTTTCAGTTGGCTGAAACAAAATGAATCCCTCCTTGGTAGACATCTTTCTCACAGATCAAATAAACTTGTTTAAAAAGGTGTCAATTGATTTTAGGTTAATGATAGTGAGATTATTAGTTACTAAACAAAAATAAAGAGCAACACAACACTCATACTTCTTATTCCTAACTTATATGTCCAAAAGAGATTAAAAAGATATACAGATTAGTCACTTTGAGCGAACAGTAAATAGAGCAATGTTAATACTTGAACAGCTGAGGTCAGGATTTTTGGCTTTGCAGTTAGTTAAACTCCTTTTCTCCCGTTTGCTTTTGACAGTGGTTAGTTAACAGCACTCAGAACAAAACAGTCAGAGTTGCACAGCACTGAAACACACACCTCCGACACTCCAGAGAAAACAGCTCCAGCACATTCAACCTCTCCCTATCGCTCAAACCCTCCAACCCCTACAACATTGTTGTAAATCTTTTCTGAGCCTTTTCAAGTTTAACAACACCTTTCTTACAGCAGGGACACTAGAATTTGAACAGTATTCTAAAAGTGGCCTAACCAATATTCTGTACAGCTGCAACGTGATCTCCCAACTCCTACATTCAACGTACTGACAAACAAAGGCAAAGGCAATCATACCAAACACCGTCTCCACTACGCTGCCTACCTGCAACTTCAAGGAACTATGAACCTGCACCCCAAGATCTGTTTGTTCCTTCTGCTGTCCTGTTTCTTTTGGCTGACTCATTAGCTAGTTGGCTTCTAGGACTAAAAGCAATCTACAACTGTGACCTTCATAGCATCCTAGCATTCAAACTCATTCTCTTGCAGGCAAGTTCATCAGCACAACTGCCTCCACCAGCATACACAGACTAGGTTTGCAGTCAGTTTCTAACTTTTTGTTTGCATATTCCTGAAGGGCAAAACAAAAAAACAAACTCATTTTGTTGCATCTCTCTCATTGTTTGAAGTTTCTCTGACATCAAACAGGTATGGTATCTCACTGGTCCAACACAGGCATTTGCCAGATAGCACTGAATTCACATCGGCGGTCTTTTCTTTTGTCTGGAGCAGTCCTATCTTAAGAAATATATTTTGGAATTAAAAGTTAAAAACTGTCCACAGTACCTTGGGTGCTGCAACTGAATATTAGGCCACTGGTCGTCTCATCTGTGGGACAGCTCTCCAAATGTTGGCACAAGGCCCCAGATAGGACGGAGGACTTTGCAGAATCAACTGGGCTAAGAGTATCTTTGTTGTGCCCATGTCCAATATCTAGGTTGATAGAGGATGGCTAATTCACATTTACTCTCATGACGCTTAATTACGGTGGTTTTTGCTACAACTGAGTGCTTTGTTGAACTATTGCAGAATGCAATTAACAGTCAATTGCATTGCAGTGGGCGTGGAATCACATTTAGGCCAGATCACATAAGGCGCAGATTTCCCTTTTTAAAAGGAATTTAATGAACTTGGCAGATTTTTATAACAATTCAGGGGCTTTATGCGCACCACAATAGATGTCTACAATCTTTAACTTTTACCAGATAAACTGACGGGAAAAGCCATTATGAGTGATCTCTGAAGAAGAAATGCTACAGATACAGGTTAGGTAAATTCCAAAAAAGGCAAAAGGTGGAGGGATCTAAAACTGGGATGCAAAGAGAAATCAAATAAAAATAAGAAGAAACTTTTTAAAAAGGGTGCTTGATGCATGTCAGGTGAAATATTCAAGAGGGAACCAGGTCAAACCCAGTAGACTGAGTATTGCAGAGGAAAATAAGACTAGCAACCAAAATATATGAGAACAGAATTGCCCTTAATGTAAAAGGGAACCCAAAAATTTGCTATCAGCATATAAAATAGTAAGTGGATAGAATGAAGTGGAATGAGTCTTCTTAGTGATAAAGAGGGTGATATTTGACTATAGGTGCAAGACAAACCTCAAGTATTTCATGACTACTTTTATAATGGTGTTTTATTAAGGAAAAGGAATCTGACAAGATCAGTGAGAACAGATCACAGTTGGAATCATAGAATCCCTACAGTGTGGAAACAGGCCATTCAACCCAACAAGTCCACACCGCCCCTCCGAAGAGCATCCCACCCACACCCATTATCCTACCCCTGATTTCCCATGTTTAATCCACCTAACCTAAACTCCCTGGGCACAATGGGTAATTTAGCATGGCCAAACCACCTACCCTGCACATCTTTGGACTGTGGGAGGAAACCAGAGCACCCAGAGAAACCCATGCAGACACAGGGAGAACATGCAGACTCCACACAGAGAGTCGCCAGAGGCTGGAATTGAACCTAGCTCCCTGGCACTGTGAGGCAGCAGTGCTAACCACTGAGCCACCATGCCACCCCTGGATGGGGTGAAAATTGAGAGGCAGAAGGTACTGGAGCAATTAACTATGCTTAGAGTGGGTGATTTTCAACTCAGCTTGCTGAAAGATATTGGTATGGTGACAGCAGAAGGGCTGGCCATTATCTTATAAATCATCCTTCGACAAAGAGAGGTATTAGAGAATAAGTGAATGGTAAATGCATCTACTTTATTCACAGAGGCAACTACATTACTGAACAAGTTGGCAAGCAGGATGGTGGTACAGCGCTGATCAGGGCAGAAGCCAATACATCTACGGGCAGAGTGGGCAAAGACTTCCAGCACCAGGTGTACATCAAACTTGTCAATAGCGCAGACTACCTTCAGTGCGGTGGCAATAGATATACCTAATTAATACAAAGAAGAGAGAGGTGATGTATTTTAACACAGGGAAATGGAAGTCAGTATATATATTATGGACACAGCTTTAAAGAATGCACAGGTACTGAAGAACTGGGGCGTGTGGTTGTATGCACATGGATCTTTGAAATTGGCAAGACATTGAGAGAATGCTAAGCAAAGCACATGGGATCTTGGGCTTCATAAACAGAGACATTGAGTTCAAAAGCAGGGAGGATATTCTGAAGCTTTATAAAGCTCTGGTCAGGCATGACCTTACGAAAGTAGTATGTACAGTTCTGATTGCCAGAAAATTTTACAATTTAGGAAGGATGAGGGTGTCCTGGACAGACTGCACAGGAGATTTACCACAATCCTTCTAGCCACAAGGTTCAGTTGAAGAAGCTAGAGTTTGTTGTCCTTGGGGTCAAGCAAACTAAGTGGTGATTTGATAGACGTGTACAAAATTAGGATAGATTTAGATAAGACAGTCAAGAAAATACTGCTGATAGTACAATGACCAAGGCACATAGATTGAAAGTTTTGGACAAGAGATGCCAGAGGAATGCAATAGAGAACTATTTTTAGTGGCAATGACTTACAACTCGCTGCCTACAAGTGTGCTGGAATCAGGGACAATGAATAATTTCAAAAGCAAATTGGATGGGCACTTGAAGGAAATAAACTTGATGGGCTATGAGAATAGAGTGGTGAATGGGATTGAGTGGACTGCTTCACAAGGAGCCAGACCAGACTCAAAGGAACTGAATATCCTTCTTTCATATTGTAATAGATTATGATTCCATACTTGACATGTTGAAGTTAGATCGTGTTAGGATCCCAGTCTTCTGAGAGTTGTATTATCAATGGCCGGATAGGAAAGAGCATTGAAAATGGAGGCAGGATTTTTTTTGACGAGATCTAAAATATTGGCCAAAGTTAGTAGGATTTGAGGGGGTGCTGGTAGTTGGGGAAAGTGGGGAGTCTGCATTGTTCACTTGAAGAAATACTAAGTCATCTGAAGAGGAGGATCACGTTTCAAGTCTCAAGATAATTACGTAGAAATCTGCTTCTAATTATTATAGAAGTTGTTTTTGGAATCTTGCCAAAATATTGTAGTGATTTTATAGTGTATTTTTTTTTCTCAATTTCAGCTATTTCTTACTAGTCAACAGTTGACTGGATAATTGTATATTTGATCTAAGTCTAGAATTCCAAACAAAAAAAAACGGCAATGACTCCTCTTGCATAGTATTTCTACATTATTTGGATTTTGTTTTGTATATACCTTGATTATCAATTTATATTATAAATATGAAAAAAATCTTCCTGATTATACACAAACTCAGTACAGTTATTCAACATATTTAATATGTCTGCTCTGCTGCTAGATCTCATCCTTTGAATCATGGTTTAACAACACTGAATGAAGCCATCTGACCTGCTGCAGGACAATCTTGGGCAGCAGTGAAATCTTCCCATCCAGTCTTCACACATGCTTATGTGGCTGTAGTCCCTCAATGATATTGTAATTAATAGCAACCTGGGACAATTTTATGTTGTAGGTTTGCCCACTACAAACTGAATTGTGTTTATCCAGGTGCTTAGTGCCAACTTTGATCCCAATAGTTTAAATTGGCACTGGCAATTCTTTATTGGACCTTGTAAAACCGTGGATGGGTGTTTCTTTCTTAGAACGATATGGCAATGTGCTAACTGGAGAACTCCATGCTAAACTCAGCAATTTAATAATAGGGCCTCAGCAAATATTAGAATGAAAACAAACTGCAACATGTTCCAAACATAAAGGCATGAAGTTAACATGCACTGATACCATACTTAAGATATCATCTTGCATGACTTGACTTTATTATAGTATAGCACTGGTAGAACTTAGTTGTCATATTTTGTCATATATTGGTCAAAATTGCCACCATTATAAACAGAACACAAAATATGGTGAGTAAGCCAAGAACAACATGTTGCAAAGTGATAAAAAGCATAAATTCAAACCATGTGAAGATCCTTTATTAGAATATGGATAACTCCAGAGAAGTTGTCAGCCTTTAAACAGTAAGGACTGTAAACATGTCCAGCTAAATAGTTGTGAAACAAGACAAGTGCATGTTAACGTAAAACAAAGAACTGCAGATATTGGAGGTGTGAATTAATAACAAAGTGCTGGCAAAACTTAGCGCTCTGACAGTACCTGTAGAGAGAAAAACAGAGTTGAGTCCAGTGACCATTCGAAACACTAACTCTTTTTCTCTCTACAATTGCTGCCAGACCTTCTAAATTACCCCAGTACTTTCTGTTTTTGTTGCAAGCGGATATTAATCTTACTAAGTGTTCATTGATGATGAATGAACAGCAAGGAAACATAAATCTGGAGCCCCTCCCTAAACATGAAAGACCTAAAATAAGGTACCATCATGGAAGGGTCATAAGGTAGCCAATCAGGTGGACTGAAACAGGGTTTTACCTAATACAGTACCGAGCCATGCTGGGAAATAAATAAATAAAGATTTGTAAGACGCTAAGCAAGTATCATCACCAAGGTAACAGAGGAGACTTCGATTAAAAGACAAGATGCCTGGAAAAATGAAGGTTGAGGATGACCATTCTATTTTGAACATGACAGCTGACTGCCACCCCTTTCTAAGAATCACAATCTTGTGCATAGTCAAGAAAATGTAATGAAGTCTGTGATGCTTATGAAAATATTGCCATACTCATGTAGTTTTGGAGGTAGTCTGAGCTGAAATTTCCCTTTAGATCTACTCTCTCGACTCAGCCTGCATTGTAATTGACCCAAGCCTTACAACTAAATTAATGCAAAGCCCTTATAAGATATTTTAAGTAGGTTAGGAGAAACTTAAAGATTTGTGCAAAAACTGAATCAGCTGTACTTTGCCAAAAAAGGAAATGGAAGATGCTGGAAAATATTTGCCAATGTATGCAGTTTTTCTTCACCCGCAGCCAGTGATCAGTGTATGTTAATACAGGAAATAAGCCTTCCTGAAAAACGTCACATCCGAACATAAATACAACACCCTCCCCCTAAGCAGCAATACTTTCATGGTCTCACTCATACTTTAAAACTTCACTGAGCTGGGATCAACATGCATTCCATCCCTGTTAGATTGCAATGATTTGAGATGGGAGGTGGGCGACAAGCATTATTACTGAACATGTGCGTTCAGGATGATCTTTAATGCAAGCAATGCTGGAAGTAATCAAAGCCTATAAATGACATAGCATTAAGACAAAAATGCTTATGTCACAAGTGGAATATAGTTTTAAGCCGTGAACTAGATTGTTTAAAATAAATTATTCACTGACAAAATTATGGAGCTCAAATTTACTTTTCCTAGTTCGTGACTCTCCAAGCTTTGTTGTATACTAGACATAAAATGTTTTGCATGTAAAATTAAATGAGGTTTGCAATCAACTTGTACTTAACCAGCTGGTTTCACGTCAGCAAGCATTCCTTGAGTTGATAATTGTAAAGCAGATCCTAGATCTGCCGAACATGCTATTTAGGATTTCAATCTGATTCAATAACATTTTCTTTTAAATCACCATAAATGTCTCAGAATAAACATCATGTGAAACAAGTCTCAGTGTTTAATTCAAGATTTCACTTAACATGAGCCATGAACAGTCCCAAAGCACATTAAACACAATTTAATCCATTATATGCGTCCATTCACAGAAAAAGGTATCATGTCAGAAAACCATTAATATGACAAATGTAGCAGCGTATTTTTTCCCCTCAGGCCCAAATAAAAACACATTTTGAGGAAGAGTTATCAGATTCAAAATGTTAACTCTGTTTTCTCACCACAGATGCTGTCAGATCTGGTGAGTTTTTCCAGCAACCGTTCTTGTTTGTTCCCTATACACTCGACACTTCTTCATAAGACAGCCCCTATATGCCTGGCATTAGCCCAGCAAACCTTCACAGAACTGCCTCCACTGCCAGTATTTCTTTCCTTAGATAAGGGACCAAAACTGTTCACAATATTCCAGGTGTGCTCTGGAATAGTTTCAGCAGAAGCTCTATATAAGCAAACGCCAATATTCCAACTGCCTTCCCATCTACCCACTGATGTTGGCTTTTTGTGATTCATGCACAAGGACTGTCAAATCCCTCTGTTCTGTTGCCTCCTTTGAATCAATTTGTTTTGTTTTTGTCACATGCATCAAGATAGCATGCAAAACAATAGTTTTCACCGTGTCAAGGCAAATAAAGTACATCAGGGTAATAGAACAGAACACAGAACGTCATGTTACAGCTACAGAGAAAGTGTAGAGAAAGACTGACTTTAAGATACGAAAGGTCCATTCAAAAGTCTGATAACAGCAGGGAAAAAGCTATTCTTGAACATGGTGATATGTTTTCAAACTTTTGTATCTTCTGCCGATGGAAGAGGGTGGAACAGGGTGGTAGAGTATGACCGGGGTAGGAGGGGTCTTTGATTATGTTTTTGCCTAACTGTACTGATTGCCGTCTGCAGTTCAGAAAGTTGAGGATTCAGCTGCAGACGGGAAGCAGGGTCCTAGGTCTCGGAGTTTGGAGACAGAATTATGGTGTTGAAGGTGGATCTAAAGTCAATAAAATAGGAGACTGATGTAGGTATCTTTGTGATCCAGATGTTCCAAGGATGCATGAAGGGCCAGGAAGATGGTATCTGCTCTGGACCTGTTGCGACAGTAGGCAAATTGCAGTAGGTCACTGCAATCTGGGAGGCTGGAGTTGATGTGTGCCATTACTATGCCTGTTGAAGCACTTCAGTAATGATGGAGGTCAGAATCACTAAGCGGTGGTCATTAAGGCATGCTGCCAGATCTTTCATTCACAGTGGGATGATAGTGGTCTTCTTGAAGCAAGTGGGAAGCTCAAATCGGAGTAAGGAGAGGTTAAGGATGTCGTAGGATACTCCTGCCAGCTGGCCCATGCCGGATTCTGTCCAGGCCAGTCACTTTCCATGGGTTCACTCTCAAGAAGGCCGACCTGACATTCATGGTACGACTATGAGTACAGATGCATCCAAGGCTGTCTGAGCTGTTGACGTAATTTCACTGACCTTCAGTTCAAAACGAGCATAGAATGCATTGAGCTCATCGGGGAGGGATGCACTGTTGCCAGCGATTCTACTCACCTTCACTTTGTAGCCCATTATATCATGTAAACCTTGCCACAATTTACATGCGTTTGCGTGGTTAGACTGGGTCTCTTGTTTAGTCTGATACTGTTTCTTGGTGTCCCCAATAGCTCTGTGAAAGTCGTACCTAGATTTCTTGTATAGGTCAGGGTCACCTGACTTGAACGCCTCAGAGCTGGACCTGAGTAGGGAGTAGACCTCCCAGTTTCCTGTTGGGGATTAACTTCAGGAGGAAAAACAAAGTTGCTGGAAAGGCTCTGCAGGTCTGGCAGCATCTGCGAAGGTAAAAACAGAGTTAACGTCTCGGGTCTGGTAACGCTTCCTCAGAACTGATGGTGGCTGGGAAAACGTCAGTTTATACGCAGAAAATAGGGTGGTGGGTGGGGTAGGGAGTAAACGATAGGATAGAGCCCAAAGACAGAGAAAGGCAGTTGGACAGACAACGGAGTTGCTAACGATCAGGCTGGGAGGGTGAACAGTTGTTAATGGGGGCTATTAGTGACGAACAACAGTGGATGTGTAATGACAGGCCATGTGGTAACAAGGCCTGGTGTGTGGGGTAGGGGGCTGGGACATGGGAGAGTTTAGGCCCTAAAATTATTGAACTCGATATTGAGTCCAGAGGGCTGTAGGGTCCCCAAGCAGAAAACGAAGTGTTGTTCCTCCAGCTTGCGTTGGGCTTCGCTGGAACACTGCAGCAAGCCAGAGGCAGAGATGTTGGCCAGGGAGCTGGGTGGTGCGTTAAAGTGGCAGGCATCAGGTAGTTCAGGGTCTTTCTTGCGGGCAGGAGATAGGTGTTCTGTGAAGAGGTCGCCAAGGCAATGCTTTGTTTCCCCATTGTAGAGGAGACCACATTATGAGCAGTGAATTCAATAGACTAGATTCTGGGAAGTGCAGCTGAAGTGTTGCTTCACCTGGAAGATACGTTTGGGCCCTTGGAAACTGGGGACGGAGGAGGTAAATGGGCAGGTGTTGCATCTTCACCGGTTACAGGGGAAGGTGCAGTAGGGCTGTGGGGAGGTGTTAGGGATGAAGAAAGTGTGGACTAGGGTGTCCCGGAGGGAACAGTCCCTGCGGAAGGCGGACAGGGGAGGGGAAGCTGATGGTTTGGGTCTGGACCCTTCTTCAGAAGGGTGCAGACCCGAAACGTCAGCTTTCCTGTTCCTCTGATGCTGCCTGGCCTGCTGGCCAGCTCTACACCTTGTTATCTCAGAATCTCCAGCATCGGGAGTTCCTACTATCTCGGAGGGGAGGAGAATGTGTGTCTGGTAGTGGCATCTCGCTGGAGGTGGCGGAAACGGCTTCTGATTAACTTCTTTGGCATGCAGTCCTCTACATACTTACTGGTGAAATTTGTAACAGTAGTGGCACACCCATTTATGTTGGCTGCTGAGCTCTTGAACATGGCCTGGTCCACTGATTCCAAGCAGTCACACAGGAGCTCACCTGTCACCTCAGACCAACTCTGTACAACTTTCTGCACTGAAAGCTCATGCTTCAGTTTCTGTAAGCCAGGAGATGGAGCACAGCATTATGGTCTGATTTATCAAAATGCAGGCAGGGGATAGAGCGGTACGCACCTTTGATGACTGCACAGCAATGGTCAAGGTGTTGGGTCTCTGGTGGGACAGGAGACGTGTTGATGGTATCTCGGTAGCACACTTTTGAAGTTGGCCTGGTTGAAATCACTGGCTACAATGAGCAAGGTCTCAGGATATCATCTCAAGGCTATTTGTGGCAGTGTATCTTTCATCAAGTGCACTCTTATTTCCGCATGGGTTGAGATGTAGGCTGCTGTCAAGATAGCAGAAGTGAACTCCTACAGCTGGAAGACTGTTGTGAATGTATCAATCTTAAGTTTTGCTGAGTTGTTCCATTATTGGGGATGGGGATTATATGTGGAACCTCCACTTCCAGTGAGTTATTTAATGATCCACCACCATTCACAACTGGATGTTCCAGGACTGCAGAGCTTAGGTCTGATCCATTGGCTGTGAGATTGTTTACCTCTGTCACTTCTGCTTATGCTATTTGGCAGCTTACAAGGTTGACACTTTGTTTTTAGAAATGTTTGGTGCTGCTCCTGGCATGCCCTCCAGTACTCTGCATTGAAGCAGGGTTGACCACCTGGATTGATGATAGGGGTACTGCAGGATGTGCAGGGCCATGAAGTTGCAGATTGTATTGGACTATGATTATGTTGCTTGTAATGGCCCACAGTGCCTAATGGATGCCAAATGATGAGCTGCAAATCTGTTTGAAGTCTGTCCCATTTAGTATCGTTTAGTGCCTCACAACATGTGAGGTGTTGTCAATACGAAGGTGGGACTTCATGTCCACACCAACAGCAACAGTCTCTTCCTAATACTGTCATGGCACTTACCTCCGGTAGGCTGGTGAAGATGAGGCCAAGTATATTTTCCCAACAGACCATAGCCACGTCCTTTAGCACCCAACCAGCTCAATCTGTGGCACTAATGCCAGCCAACTTTTGGTGGTGAATATTGAAATCCCTCGCCCAGAGTAATTCTGCAATCTTGCCACCCGAAGTGCTTCCTCCAAGTGTTGTACTACATGGAGGAATACTAATTCAATCAGCTGATACAGGATGGCATGTGGTAGTTAGCAGGATGTTTCCTTGCCCACAACTGACCTGATGCCATAAGATGGTATGATGCCCAGAGTCAATGTTAAGGACTTGTAAGGAAACGCTCTTCTGATTGTATGTCACAGTGCCGCCACCTCTGCTGGGCTTATCCTCCCTGTGGTACCAGACATATCCAGGCATTCTAATGGTGGTGTCTAGTACATCATGTGGAAGTTTTGATTTCATGACAATGACCATGACCATTCAGGTTGTCGCTTGACTAGTCTGTCAAACAGCTCATATTACATATTCCTAAAAGCTCTGTTATTGCAACCTAATAGACACCACCATTTTCCCAAAACAGACATTAACCTAACCAGACTACAGCTATCCATTTTTTTGTTTCCTCTCTTTTTAAATAAAGATATTACATTGACAGTTTTCCTGTCCTCTGGAACTTTCCAATTCCAATATCAAGGGCTTCCAGGAAGATTACTACCAATGCATCCACCATCTCTAACTACTTCCTCTCATATCCTATAATGGACCCCATCAGGTCCAGGGGACTGATTGGTCTTTATTCCCATTAGCTTCCCTAGCACTCTATTGATAGCTATTGTATTTATTTCCTTCACCCTCTTTTGCCCTTTGAATATTTTGGGATGAGATTAGTAAATTCTGTGGTGATGACTGATGCAAAGTATTCATTCAACTCCTCTGCCATTTCCCAGTTCATCCTTATTATTTCCCCTGTCTCAATTTCTGAGGGTCTGATATTCACCTGCGTTTCTCTCTTTCTTATAAATTTAAAGAAGCTCTTGTTGTCTGTCTTGATATTACTCGAAAGTTTACCCTCAAAGTTTACTATCTCCCTTTCATTACTTCTTTCTTGTCTCTTCGCACAATTCTTGTCAAAATGTACTTTGCGATCTACTGAAATAGATTTACAACATTTTTGTAAATGAAAATGGGTGGACCATATGATCAGTGGTTTAAAATATTAATTATGAATATACTGCTCCTTTCCAAAGAATGGCCTCCAACCAACTAGAACTCTAACACAAACCTAGGTAGTTACATCCATAAACATTGTAACAAGATGGTCTTACAACCTCCACACACCCTCCAAGTCTTTTAGGCACAATTTATTCAAAATAAAAGTGATTTAGAACTTCTCAAGACAATGTAAACATAAACATTCTGCCATTTTATTGTTCCCTTACAGATCTACAACATGATATCGCTTGGGGATCACTTTACAAAAGTTATAAAGCTGATTTAAAAATATTAAAACATTATCAAATACCCATACTACAGGGTGTCCTGATTTACAAACATCTGACTTACGAATGCAATCCCATGCAGGGGTATAATTTTAAAGACACAACATCCAAACATTTCTTGTGCTTAGGATGGCCGCTTTTGACTACAAATCAACTTGCAAACGGACCCAATTTATGTACAAAATCTTTACCTTCTCATGCCATTACAACAGCAAAAATAACAAATTTTAATTCAAATTTTTGAAGCAACAGTTATTGCTGTAGAACAAGCAACTGCAAAATAATGATGCATGAAAAACATTACTCTTCCTTTTATCAGATTGTGCAAAATGGTTCCATTGTATTCATTTTTACCAGATCATAATCACGTCTTTCCTGTATACACAGATATTTGGAGGTATAATTCAAAGTCTAGAAACAATAACACATCTGAAGTTTTTCAAAGCACATTTTCTTTCAGGTGCATATAAAACTGATATTGATGTTTAATAAGAATGCTTCCCCATCTACCTATACTTGTCTTTTTAGTCACTTCACTTTTATGAAACAGTTCCCTCCCCAACAATGAGTCATAATGCATAATGCTATCTCTGAACAACAGCATCAAGACGTGTAGGCTAAATGATACATTAGATTAAAAGCTACTTCATGACTTTGAGTTCTTTCTTCTTTCATCATTTTGCTTACTTCATCTAACTCCATTTTCTGCCTGCCATTTTATTTCTCATTTCACTGCCCCCTGAACTAAGGGCACCAGCTTAATCTTTTCATAATCAGTGACCAAGAGGAGATTACACTGTAAACAACTGCGTGAAAACTTCAGTCTTAGCTGCTTGGTCTTAGCTGACTCATACAAAATAACTAAAATAAGAAGCAACATATAGCATAAATGTACACTATAATTTTTCTCTCATTGAGACTGTAATGTTCAAGCACATTCATTGCATTTATGTGATATATTTTATCTGACTTCTTCCCTCCTGGTATGCCATTTATCTGTGTTGCAAATACATTGAAGTAGGCTAGATCATGCTTGGGATAACAAGGTGTAGAGCTGGATGAATACAGCAGGCCAGGAGGGATCAGAGGAGCAGAAAAGCTGACATTTCGGGTCTGGACCCTTCTTCAGAAAATTTCTGAAGAAGGGTCCAGACCCGAAAC
>JAHRHZ010000030.1:5005287-5033494 GCA_024137785.1 Ginglymostoma cirratum | reverse complement strand
GTTTCGGGTCTGGACCCTTCTTCAGAAATTTTCTGAAGAAGGGTCCAGACCCGAAATGTCAGCTTTTCTGCTCCTCTGATCCCTCCTGGCCTGCTGTATTCATCCAGCTCTACACCTTGTTTTTCTCAGACTTCAGCAATTTCAACTATCTCCTCATGCTTGAGATAGTTCACTTTTCAGTATCATACACAAATTTAGATATCCCACTTTAGTTGAGTCGATCAACAAGTGCTATAAATCATCAGGTTGCAGGTCCAAAACAAGACAGTTATTGTTGTCTAACTAGAAAAGTTATTGCTGATTCTGTGTCTTTGTCAGTGAGAGTTGCAAAAGAATGCCTTACAGTTTAGTCAACTTCCACCCTGGTTTCCCTCAGCAGAGGGGTATACATTCCATTTGTATTGTCTTAAATTACTTTAATTTCATAATGAGCATAATTATGTTATTAAACACATTGTCCCCTAGATCTTGACTAAATAGAAATATTAGCTTTATCCCGAAAGCCTGAGAATAGATAAGCAAAGAGAGATAATTATATTATGATAAGAACAGTGGACTAGTAATCCAGAAGTCAAGGTTAATGCTATGGGAACATGGGTTCAGACCCCACCAACTGGTCGAACTTAACTCATGCAGACTTGAGGATTGAATGGCCTCTTCCCGGGCCATAACAATTCTGTGATTCTACAAAACAAAGAACATTCATACCACTTGCTCCATCATCTTACTCCTCTTTGTCTTCAGAAAGACAAACTTCATGTTCTTGAATACTTTGAGCGTGGGCACAGACTTTTTTGCTGCTTATAACTATTATGATTTTCTTTCATGCAATTAAAGATAGGTGTCTATTTCTTATCTAGCAATTTTATGGAGTCTGCCCTTCACCAGTTTAACCCTCATTTCAGTATCTACTGCAGGGTAGAAGGGGAGTATCCAAGAGTTTAAATAAAAGTCCCTGGGAACTTAGATTCTGTTATCAAGTGCACGTAAAGTTCATGATATTCAAGAATATTTCCTTATTTGATTACTAAGTGTTAGGCTTTTTAAAAATAAAATGACACTATTGTACTGGAATCTAACCCAAAATGTTCACACCCATCAGTGCAATACATTATTATTCTTCACATTTTGAAAAGCTTAACAGAGGTATGTATGGCCAGGAACAAAGCTTTAAGGGTGGCAGCAAGATTCAAAAGTTGTTTTGAATGGTCAGTGCTCTCCATGGGTCGACAAATCGAACACGAAGGAGTTTACAGTTAAATTACATCCCTCTTCTCCAAAATTAAGTGTATTTTACTTTTGCATTCAATTTGTGGAGCTGGAGATAACAGAATCTGTTTGCTTTAGGAGATGGTTTACACCTACGCTTAAGGAAAAGTTAATCTGATCTATAATTGCTGCTGAACAAAACATCAAGGGAAAGCAAGAGAAAAATAAGCAATTTGCATTGATGCCCACCCCAGAACTTTGATAGCTTTGCAATACCCTTGAGTATATTTAACAAGATGAAATTCAACTGTGATACTGTCCCTTGCCAGAGAATGAATAAATTATTTGAAAACAAAATGGCAACAGATTTGGGAGACAGAGGCACAAGCACACTCCACAGAACCTTGTAGTGCCAAAGTCTACAAATGCATAACGGGACAGCAAAACTGATAGAGAAATTTTGACTTTGACATTAAATTGAAAAATGTTGGCAAAAAAGTCTGATCTAAAATCAGTGCAATATGTTTTGGCACAGCCTTGGCTCACTGTTACCAACTTTACTTGAGAGTTAGAAGGTAGTGGGATCAAGTCTCATTCCACTCACTTCTGCATTTAATCTAACTGGACAGTTCTGGTCATACTAAGTGCATGCTGACCTGTCAGAGTTGCTGTCTTTCAAATGAGATATCAATCCAAGTCTATTTATTCAAGGAGCAAATGATCCACATCATTATTTGGAGTAAATAAACATGTTGTTCAGGTGTTCTGACTGAAACTTGCCACTCAATAAACTACTTGAAGCCATCTTGAGGTGCAATGGTAGTGTTCCTGCCCCTGGACCGAGTGACCTGGGTTCGAGTCCCACCTGCTCCAGAGGTGTATAATGACATCTCTGAACAGGATGATTAGAAACACAAGTTAAATTCAGAAAACAGACTATTTGGGACCATCTTGAGGTGCAATGGCAGTGTCCCTGCTCCTGGACCAAGAGGCCTGGGTTCAAGTCCCACTGGTGTACTGGACAGCAAAGAAGGCTACCTCAGAATACAATGGGACCTTGATTAGATGGGCCGAGCAGAGGCAGCTGGAGTTTAATTTAAATAAATGTGAACTGCTGCATTTTGGAAAGGCAAATCAGGGCAGGACTTATACACTTAACGGTAATGTCATGGAGAGTGTTGCTGAACAAAGAAACCTTGGAGTGCAGGTTCACGGTTCTTGGAAAAGTAGAGTCACAGGTAGAAGGATAGTGAAAAAAAGGTGTTTAGTCTGTTTGCTTTTATTGGTCAGTGCATCGAGCATAGGAGTTGGAAGGTCATGTTGCAGCTGTACCAGCCGTTGGTTAAGCCACTTTCGCAATACTGGTTTCCTTGCTTTGGAAGGATGGGGTGAAACTTGAAAGGGTTCAGAAAAGACTTCCAAGGATGTTGCTGGGATTGGAGGGTTTGGCCTATACGGACAGTCTGATGAATAGGCTGGTGCTATTTTCCCTGGAGCGCCGGAGGCTGAGGAGTGACGTTACAGACGTTTATAAAATCAGGAGGGGCATGGATCGGGTGAATAGCCAAGGTTTTTCTCCCCAGGTAGGGGAGTCCAAAACTAGAGAGCATAGGTTTAAAGTGAAGGGGGAAGATTTAAAAGGAAACTAGGGGGCAACATTTTCACGCACAGGATGTGTGCACATGGAATGAGCTGCCAGAGGAAGTGGTGGAGGCTGCGACAATTGGAACATTTAAAAGGCACCTGGATGGATATATGAATAGGATCTGGAAGGATATTGTCAAATGCTGGCAAATGGGACTTGATTTATTTAGGAAATCTGGTCTGCATGGACGAGTTGGACCAAAGCATCTGTTTACATGCTGTACAGCTCTATGGCTTCATGACTAAATACTTCAGAGGCATAACATCTCTAAACAGACTGATTAGAAAAACAGATTAATAAAAAGATTACTTGGTCACTTTCTTTGGAGGCTTGCTGTGTGCAGACTTCCTGCCTCATTTCTCCACACTGTAGTAATGATTTGCACTTCAAAAACATTAAGCTGACTGTGAAAAACTCTGGGATGCCATGAAAGACATGAGCAAGTTCTTTTCTTACTTTAAAACTTTTGGCCTTATAGAAGAAAGTATCTCCTGAAGATGTCAATGTGGACCGCACATATTTTGGAGTTTAAAAACTGACAGTCACTAATAAATCCAAACAAAAAAATGAGGAGAAATGTCTTTGTTAAATGGTGTGAATGTGGAATGATAGGGAAAGGCAGGAGTATTTGAAGCTAATTGCAAAGGTAAAATTAAGGCTAGGCTAAATAAGTACACAAAAGTTTGAAAAAAATGCGAATTTAAATGTGCATTTCACAAACACTGGGCATCTCAAAGAGCTTTATAGTTCAATGACATACATTCTGAAGTGTAGGAAACATGATAATATGATAACAAAATGTGCTAATGACCAGATAATCAATTTTTGTAGCACTGAAGGATAAATATTAGCCAGGACACCAGGGAGACCTCCCTGCTCTTCTTTAAAATAGTGCCAATGAATCTTTTACATCCACCTGTCATGACCTGTCAAATTATTAGATTATCTTTCCTTATAAAATACGTATCTTCAAAACAGATACAGATTCATACAAAAATGGTTCCCAGATATCACATGACTATTCTTCTAGTTTCAGAGATAGTAGGAACTGCGATTGCTGGAGAATCTGAGATAACAAGGTGTAGAGCTGGATGAACACAGCAGGCCAAGCAGCAGAGGAGCAGGAAGGCTGATGTTTCGGGCCTAGACCCTTCTTCTAGTTTGTAAGCTTGTATTGGAAACAGACTCTACTTATCTCAGGAAGAAATCACAAGAAATCTTTTAAATTCTATTAATGTCACCACAAAAACAGAAAACTCTTTGACAATGCTTTCTCTGGGGCCTTGAATAGCACTTCCTAGTTCACCACAACATGCCATGGCTATTGGCTAAGTTAATAATACCTTAACTAAAAGGCAGCGGGGTGGGTCTGTACCCCTGCCCTCGGCACCTAAATACCCAATTAGAAAAACGATTCAACAGTTTTGGAATAGCAATTTTGATTTCCAAAGACAGGCTACGAGCAACTTTTTTTTGTTTGTTCGTGAGATATGAACATTGCTGGGTAGGTGAGCATTTATTGACCATCCTTAATTACCCTGAAGCTGAATAACGTGCTTGACCATTTTAGAAAGCAGTTAAGAGTCAACCACATTAATGCTGGTATGGAGTCACATGTAGGCCAGACTAAGCAAGAGTGATAGATTTTCCTAAACGGGCATTAGTCTATCAGTTGAGTTTTTACGACAATCAACAGTGGTTACATTTTGCCTTTAGGCTAGCTTTCTCAATTCCAGATTTTTGCTGAAATCAACTTTAATCACCTGCCATGATGGGATGTCAATCCATGTTCTCAGAATATCAGAGCCTGGGTTTCAGGATTATGAGTCACATGACATTACCACTAGGCAGATCTGAAAGACAAATGGAGTGGATTCTCAGCCACAGGGAACACAGCGAGGAATGCAAACGGGAATCAACCACCATTCTGATGAACTAGTCCAGGCACTCTAAGTTCCATGGCCACAGAGCTTGTGAGGAAGAAGAAACCTTCCATCTGCCCTCTCCAAATCCTACTAACCTGTTGAGTCCACCTGTACAGGCAACCACCAAGTATTTTACTACAGAAACTATCATAGCTGATGGATTCTGACTTCCAAGCTTTCAACCCCTGTATTTCAGAAAGAGAAACTTCAATCAAAATACAGGCCTGTAATGAGTTTGCAAACTGATCTTACCTCCATTGTTAAAAACATCATTTATTTTTGTGCATGTATAAATTCTTCTGTGTTATTTATAATAATGCTGTCAATCTTAAATAACTTTGAACAACAGATGTATATTAAATTATCTTTTCTATATTGTTTAAAACATAAAGCTTTGGTGATAGTTTTTTTCAACTAAAGTCTGCAAAACGTACAAACTGCCTAAATGAGCCACAAACCTGTAATCCACAAACAACTGTTAAATCCCCAGGACCTGATCAGGTATACCCTAGAACTCTGTGGGAAGCTAGGGAAAGAGATTATTGGGTCCCTTGCTGAGACAGTTGTATCATCAATAGCCACAAATGAGGTGCCAGAAAAGTAGAGGTTGGCTAACATTGTGCTGGTATTTGAGAAAGGTGGTAAGGAAAAGCCAGGGAACTGTAGACCGGTGAGGTAGTGGGTAAGTTGATGGAGGGAATCCTGAAGGACAGGATTTGCATGTATTTGGAAAGATAAGGACTGATTAGGGATAGTCAACATGGCTTTGTGTGGGCGAAATAGTGTTGCACTAACTTCATTGGGTTTTTTGAAGAAAAAACAAAGAGGATTGATGAGGGCAGAGCAGCGGATGTGATCTATATGGACTTCCGTAAGGCGTTCGAAAGGTTTCTCATGGTAGACTGGGTAACAAGGTTAGATCAAATGGAATACAGACAGAACTAGCCATATGGATAGAGAACTGGCGCAAAAGTAGAAAACATGGGGTGGTGGTAGAGGGCTGCTTTTCAGACTGGAGATCTGTGAAGAGCTGTGAGCCACAAGGATCGGTGCAAGGTCCATGGCTTTTTGTCATTTACATAAACGATTTGGATGTGGACATAGGAGGCATGGTTAGTAAGTTTTCAGACTACACCAAAATTGGAGGTGTAGTGGACAGCGAAGAAGGCTACCTCGGAATACTGCAGGACCTTGATCAGACAGGCCAACAGGCCAGTGACAGATGGAGTTTAATTTAAATAAATGAGAGGAGCTGCATTTTTGAAAGGCAAATCAGGGCAGGACTTACACGCTTAATGGTAGGGTCCTGGGGGGTGTTGCTGAACAAAGACACCTTGCAGTGCAGGTTCATAGTTTCTTGACAGTGGAGTCGTAGGTAGATAGGATAGTGAAGTAGGTGTTTTGTATGCTTGCCTTTATTGGTTACTGCATTGAGTATAGGAGTTGGGAGGTCATGTTGCGACTGTACAGGACGTTGGCTAGGCCACTTTCGGAGTAGTGTGTGCGATTCTGTTCTCCCTCCTATAGGAAAGTTGCTGCGAAACTAGAAAAGGTTCAGAAAAGATTTCCAAGGATGTTGCCAGGATTGGAGGGTTTGAGCTATTGGGAGAGGCTGAATAGGCTGGGGCTATTTTCCCTGGAGCGTAGGAGGCTGAGGGGTGACCTTATAGAGGTTTATAATATCACGAGGGACACAGATAGGATAAACAGACAAGGTATTTTTCCTGGAGCAGGGCAGTCCAAAACTAGAGGTTTAAAGCATAGGTTTAAAGTGAGAGGAGAAAGGTATAAAAGGGACCTATTTTCACGCAGAGAGAGGTGCACGTATGGAATGAGCTGCTGGAGGAAGAAGTGGTGGAGGTTGATACGATTACAACATTTAAAAGGCATCTGGATGGGTACATGAATAGGAAGGGTTTAGAGGGATATGGGCCAAATGCTGGCAAATGGGACTAGATCTATATTGGAGATCTGATCAGCATAGTACAGTAGGAACAAAGGGCCTGTTTCAGTGTGAAATATTTCCATGACTCTAACTGAGGTCATGCCTGGTGTGCTTTGGACACACCTGAGCAAGCAGGTAGTACCTAGTTTATATCTCATCTAAATAATGGCACTTCCAAAAGTGCAATGCTCCCTCAACTGCACCGGCATGCTTCTCAGCCTTAACTGAAGGAGAAAGGAGCAAACGGCAATGTTAAAAGAGCTGGATGAAATAAAAAAGAAAGATGATTTGTGTGAGCATGTATCATTTCAGTCAATTAGCCTGCTTCCACGCTACAAATTGTATATGTTCCTAAGATACAGCTCCATCAGAAGTGCAGCTTTTTGTTCTCATAACGTAGAGCTCTTGTCAAGTTCCAAAAGATCTCATGACATTATGTGGGCAAACGCAAGAAACTTAAGTTGAAACTAACATTTTTATTATTGCTAGGTAAATACCATTAACAAATCTGGAAAATGTGGAGGTTAATATTGAAGTGGGTAAACAACTTGATTAAAACCATGTGTCAGATAGTGAAGGATATTACAAAAGCTTTCCACTGGAGGTGAACGGTGAATGATCATGACATCTGAAACTTCACAAAATTTAAACATAAAAGTGCTTATTACAAAACCTGGGAGAAATGGTGACCATGAAATATCAAGAACAAATAACAAAATACTTAAAATGGAGCATATATTTAGGTGACATTGACTTAATGCTGAACTGATGCAAGCGGAATACTAATACATTTCTATCAATTGCACTGATAACACAGCACATAATTTCTACACTGAACATATGAACAGGAATGTCCATTCAACTCCTCAAACTAAATCTGCCATTCAGTTGGATTAAACCAGTTTTGAAATTTTCAATCATTTTGCCTCAATAGTTTTTGGGGACGGGAGTTTCAGATTTCCACTGCCATCTGTGTGAAGGCAGACTACATTTACAATAGCATCTTTCAGCAACCAGGAAATGTCTCAAAGCTCTTGCGATGTGAAATCTCTGTTGTAGTGTATGAAACAGGCAATTTTCAACAAGTTTCCGCAAACTGTAATGCGTAAATCCAGACAATGTTTTAATGATGTTTGTCGAAATATTAATATATTAGCCAGTACATCTGGAATAAATCCCCTGCTCTTCTGTGAAAGTGTCTGCTGATCTGCACCTAACAGGAGGGATGGGATGTCGCTTAGTGCAGCATACACAAAATACCATCTCCAACAGAACACCACTAGAGTACAAGCCTAGATTTTTGTTCTCAAGTCTCTGAGGTGAGATATGAACTATCGATATTCTGACTTCAAAGTGAGTGTACAACTGAGCCACGTTTGGCATGCAAGACATGCTTTGTGATATAAACCCCGAATAGCCTAGCTCTAACTTCAAGGTATGCCACTTCATCCTGGATTCTCTCACCAGAGTACATAGTTAAAGGATTTGATAGAGAAAAATAACTGTCTTAAATACCTTAATTAGATCACTCCTTAATACTCTATATCCAAGGACATTTAAAAAAAGTCTGTGCAACCTACCCTCATGATTTAACCCTCTTACCCCTGACATTATTCAGTTGAACCTGCACCTCACTTCCACCAATAATATTTCTTTCCTGAGGTGATGCCCAAACTGAATGGAGTTCAGGCAGAGATTTAAATAATCAAAAAAAAACTTACTATGCCAATTTCCATCAGTAATGATCAGATTCCATTAGCATTTTAAATTATTTTGCAAAGCTATACATTAGCGTGAGTGATTTTTGTATGGATCCCGAACTTCTACTCTCAATTCCTGGCTAATTGTCATTTAGAAACCTGTTTGATCCATCTTGGATCAAAAGGGATGATCACACATTGCCGTGTACTAGGCTGCAATTGCCACAATTTTAGCCACTGAAGGCTGCTTTACAACTATCTGTTCCTACCTACACTATATACTGTATCAACTAATTTAGTGTCATCAGTAAACTTGGATTTATGACTGTAGTCCTTCATCCAAGTCAGCTAAACTGTAGAGAAGAGCCAATGCCCCAGTAGAGATTCCTGAGAGAACACCACTGATTGCACTGTTAATTGGAAAACAGACACATTAATCCTGCTCTGTCTTCTACCACTAACCACTTTCTTACACATGTCAATTAGCTGCCTCCAATTATACATCCTACACTTTTTTTCTGAGCAAGCCCTTATCTAGAATCTTATTACTGTTTTATTGAGGTAATATCCATCAACTGCCCCTTATCTAACAGTTAATGATTTCTTCAAAAACATTCAATTCGGTTCATTACATATGGCGTATCATCTACACATCCATGCTGGCTCCCTCAGATCCAGTTCAGATGTCCAAGTGCTTAGTCACACTGCCCGTACTACGTTCCCCCACAACAGACATTAGACTAATAGGTATATAAGAATCAAAGGAGCTTACAGCATAGTAGAATGTCATTCAGTCCATTCAGCCTATGCAGACTCTTTGAAGGACCAGTTGTGCATGGTTCCACCATTTCTTTTTATCTGTCACCCTTCAAGTTCTTAATCTTTCAAGTGTCCATCCGACTTTCTTTTAAAATGTTTAATAATGTCAGCATCCACTACACTGGGGCACTCCAAATCCTGCCAACTCAGTGAAAATCTCTCATCAGCCCTTTATATTTGATGTTAATTATTTTAAATTTATGATCTTTCATTGATCTAGGTGTAGTGGAATGACATATCAAAGTGGTTCCAGAGAAGCAAACAATGGATGCACAAGGATGGCATATCATGACAGTAGACCTCCTGGCAGTAGCAGCAACAAGCAGCAACAGCCACTTACCAGAGTGAATAGTTTTTCTCCTCCTTCAAAACCCAACAACTTGAAACTTAAGTTATAGAAGCTACCTTTCTGCTATGAAGGAAATTGAACTAGAAAATTGAAACCTTCTTAAATACTGGGATAGCAATGGCTCTCTGCATTCTCAACAATTATGCAATTGATGCAATACAATTACAGAAAAGCTAGAAAAGAAATTCTAATCTATTCTCAATTTAGCCAGGGTACCCAACTAAGTTTATTGTTATACATTAGACTTTGACAATATTATAAGCAGGAGTGACCCAAGCCTGCCATTCAGGAATAACTCCACAAAAATAAACTTCGCCAGATGAAACATGCTTCACAGAACTTTTTCACACTTCGTAACATTTTTCATATGGCTTGACTTTGTAGTTAAAGCTAATGTACAATCACAGGGAGAGGCATCTATTGAACCAAATTCAAACTGAAAGCAGACCAGAGAGCTAGCAAATTCACAACATCAATTAACTAAAAGTTGATGAAGCACTGAAAGATGATGAAGCATTAAACCAATACGTGGGTTGAAAATGGAATTGACAAAAACACATCGTAATGTGCAATGCCAAAGTTATTCAAATTTGTTCTGTTTGTACAAGGTGCTTTACTGCTAAAAATAATCGACTGTTTTGTACAGCATTGTTCTTTACCAATTAGGTCAAGAACCCCACTCATTCACCACCTCAATGATCACCTTAATTACGGTGCACAGGTTTACATGGCATTATTTTAAAAAGAAACAAGGAGGTTCTCCCTAAAGTGGCTGTTAATATTTGTCTCCCAACCAACATCATTAAAACACATTATCTAGTTTTACCACCTTGTGTATGCAAGATCTTGTTCTGTGTAAATTAGCTGCCCTGTTTCTTACAGTGCAATGGTACTTGTCGTTCAAATGCACTTCACCAGCTGGGTAATTCTGAGGCTGTGAAAGCTGCTTTACAAATTCAAGCTGTCCTTTAAATTTATTGGACCACATAATTTTACTTATTTGCACAGACAAGTACGAACAATAATCCTTATAAAAATTTGATCATATTCTTACGGCAGAAAGAATATACAGCTTTTCTCAAATCAGGTTATTGTTTAGTGCTTCATTGAAGAAATATATGACTCTCAAAACATGAATGTATCCTGATGAACTCTATCATTTCAGCTTGCAGTAGTGATGCATTCTGAAATGGTGTCCACATGCGACATTTAAAACCAACTTTGTTTCTAAATTACAAAAACCTCTGGAAACTATACTTAAAAATTTAGGCAAACAACTGTACTAGTTTCCTTAACTACAATTAAACTAACTAGAATCAGAAATTTGAAAGGAGCATCCATACATTAGCACTGTCTGCAGAAATTGTACAAACTAACCTTGTGGAGATTCAATGGTATTAGAAAAGAAAAATTGTTTTGATCAGTAAACATCAGATCCTTGATGACATGTTAGCACACTTTCAATCAGTTATGCATTAACAAAAAATCTGTACAAGATACTGAGAAACATCAGCACGTCATTTTACATATTTTGTCTCATTAAAGATCATCTAAATGAGAGTACATGCTGATTGAGGGGACAGGACAAGCTAAGCATCTCTGTTCTGACATGCTGCTCAGAGTCACTATTAGTCTAGTTGCTTAGCTATTTTCATTACCATCTAATACGCTTAAGAAGCTGGAAAGATAACCGTGGCACTTTAGATCATGGGAGATCTACAATTGGGTGGGAGGATTATTTACTCGCTACTCTAGCATTATTTGTGGAGGAGAAAGATTGTCATGATGCTGAGGCACTCTATTAATGTAGACTGTTAATGTATAAATGATCAAGCTCAGGCAAACCAAAAATACTGTAATTCATGTTTCAGATCACCTGCAGTGTGACCTATTTTCTAGGTAATATTTAGTTCAGTACAAGTAGGAAGTATACTAGAGTCATAAAGTACTAGCATAAAAGAACTTGCAAACATTTTACAATGACGCACTGCACTGGAATGAAGAAACATTTCATTTCTTTAAACAATTATATCTCCCAAATTTAAATTTAAACCAGTTTGTACCTATTTCAATAGTAACAAATGTATTTATATTGGGACGCAAGTGTCAATCTTAAAAATAGATTAAGTTTTCACAATTCAAAATAGGTAGTAAACAGTAAGATTGAACGTATAGTATCACAATATAAATGTCATTTTATGTGACAGAATACAATAGTAAGTAATGGTCGAGTAAATAAAAATCGATACACAGTCGCACAACAGAAATGCAAATATTTTGTATGCTGTAACAGTACCATTTAAGCCACACGAATTAATGCAAGCTCAAAAGAAAGTTAACTGTACCCAAACAAGTAATTACTCTACACATCACTGAGCTAAAATAAGGTGTTATGTTCATTTTTACACATTTATAAGACGCATTAACATTCTAATGTAGAACCGTAACTCACCCCCTCAGAACCGTTATATTGTGTAAACCCCAAGACACAAGCGCACAGTGGACATAAATATTGACAGTCTGGATATATCCCTTACCAGTCGCAACTCTCTGCGCTTGTCGGTCATCTGAGCACTTCAATTCTTGAAAGAAGCAGCCGATCTCTGGGAACCTACAAACACAAAAGCAGTCAAATGAAGAAAACAACAAAAAAAAATCTACGTCTTCCGCTAAAGCCTCCCATGTTCCAGTTGTAGAGAGTAGCTCCCGTGAAGGATGGAGGGGGCCAGGCAGGCTCGGGATAACGGGGAATCAGGAGCCATGGGTACGAGAGTCGGACAGCAGCAGCAGCGCCGGTCCCTCAGGCTGCTCGGGGAGCTCCTCTCTCCATCACTCTCTCACTCAGATTTCCTTCACTAAATGGGCATCTGACGGGGTTCAACCTAAATCCGTTAGACAAACACACTGGGTAGATAGTGGTTTAAACTGTGAGATTTATTTACATTACTGAGACAATGACCTAGTTTTAATCCCTGGAAGGGACACGGAGTGGAGGATAAAAAGCTGGCAAGCTGATAAGAGTGAAGAGAGAGAGAGGAATTATAAAGTTAGAAACCTGGTATATCTTTCCCTTGTCCCTTGGCCGCTGCTTCCTACTTCCCTGAGGGCCACCATCTTCCTGTGTGCGCCGGTCAATCCCGTCCGGCCGGAATCTGGGGAGCGGGAAGATGGCGGCCCGGGCTGCAGTACTCCGTTCACACCTGCAGCCGCCCACTGCCCCAGGACTCGGACAAACGCAGCAGATATCGGCAGAGAAACAAATCCCGACCGAATGGAGCAGCACACCCGACGAAAAAGAAGTTGACCAGAATGTAAAGAACCACGGCATGGAGCAAGAGAGAAGAACCTGAAAGGCATCATGCAGGGAATGAACGTGATAGAATAATCATGGAATCTGACTGGAGAAGGCAGCAAACATCTCAGTGTAAAATATAGCCTAGTTGAAGGCAGGAAGTAGAATAACAGAAGAAAAATCAAAATGTTCAACTGATGCCCAATTGATTACAAAACGGGCCCCGATCGAATGTACGATATGGAGCAGGAGAATGTTTCTTGAGTCTGCTCTACCATTAAATATAATTATGGCTGATCTACTGCCTCAAGTCTGCTTTCCTGTCCGTTTGCCATATCCCTTGATTCCCCCAGAGGCCAAAAATTTGACCATCCCATCTGCCCTTTGGAGTACGGAATTCAGAGTTCAGAAGACTCACAATTCCGTCTGAGTTCTGAATTATCCACCCAATGTTCTGGATTCCCAACCAGCTGAAACATCATTTTCAGTGTCTACACTGTCAACCCCCTAAAAAAATCTTGCATCATCACCCATCATTTTGCTGAACTCCAGAGAATATGACTCAATTTACTAACTTTTCCACACGACCCTCCCATCACAGAAATCAGTCTAGTGAATCTGCTTTACTGTCTCCAATGAAAGTTTGTCCTTGAATACAGGAACCCAATCCAAATGTAATAAAAGATAAGGCCATTCAACCCATCAATGATATCATGGCTTATCTGATACCCTCAACTCTTGCCTTTTCCCCATAAACCTTGATTCCCTTACGAATTACAAATTTGTCTATCTCCGCCTTAGTGACTACCTCAACAACCACCTGTAGTAAAGAATTACACAGGTGCAACAGGTAATTAGGAAGGCTAATAGAATGTCAGCCCTTATTTCAAGGGGGCTGGAGTATAAGAGTAGGGAGGTATCACTGCAACTGTACAAGATGTTGGTGAGACTACATTTAGAGTACTGTGAGTAGTTTTGGTCCCCTTATTTAAGGAAAGACAAAATTTAATTGTTAGCAGTTCAGAGAAGGTTAACTAGGATGACTCCTGGTGTGGAGGAATTGTCATATGAGCAGAAGATAAACAGGTAAGGAGTCTACTCACTGGAGTTTGGAAGAGTGAGAGGTGATCTCATTGCAACATATATCATTCCTCAGGGCTTGACAAGGTAAATGCAGAAAGGATGTTTCCCCTTATGGCAATGTCTAGGAGCAGAGTGCATTGTCTCAAAATAGAGAGTTGCCAATTTAAGGCTGAGGTGAAAAGGAATCTCTTCTCTCAGAGGGTTGCAAGTCTTTGGAACTCCTCGCCACAGAGAGCTGGAGGAGCAGAGTTCTTGAGTGTATTTAAGGCTGAGATAGATAGGTTCCTGATCAGTAAGGGAATCAAAAGTAATGGGGAAAGAGTAGAAGAGCGGATGTGGGGAATATCAGATCAGCTATGATCCTATTGAATGGCAAAGTAGGTTTGAGGGGTAAAAGACCTATTCCTGTTCCTAGTTCATATAGTCTTGTACCCAAGTGTTACGAAATCAAAATTTGAAATTTTACGTATTTTAAAAAATACTTACAGAACTTATTACCAAAGTGAATAGCTCATACATCTCTACATCATACTCCATCTGCTACCTTGTTACCTATACATTTAATCTTTGCAGCCTCTTTATGTCCTCCTCCATACTTCTATTTCTACCTAGTTTTATACTGTCAATAGCTTAAATATGTTACTCTCGGTCTCCTTGTCCAAGTATTTAATGTAGACTGCAAGAAGTTGATATCCCAGCACAGCACTAGTTACAGCCTGTCAACTTGAAATATCCTTAGCCAATTCTCTATTTCCTCTCATTAACAAAGCATCTATTACTGCTAATGTATGACCTCAACTCAATGCCTGTGCATTTTGAATTTTAGAAACTGTAAAATATTGCATGTATTGATTCTTCTTTATCTAATTACTTCCTGAAAATGTCTTAATAAATTTGCCAACCACCATTTCCCTTTCATAAATTGTTTGAACTATGATTTTTGAAGTGTTTAAGGTTTCTTTCATAATGGATTCCAGCAATTTTCCTACGACTTCTTTTTTCAAAAATATTCTTTATTCATGTTTTTGTAAAAGTACATTATAGGATGCAAAAGGTCTACAACACAGAAAAAGTTCCGTCAGCCTATGGAACGTGCGTCAGTCAAAAACAACCTTCTGAAGAAGGGTCCAGACCCGAAACGTCAGCTTTCCTGCTCCTCTGATGCTGCTTGGCCTGCTGTGTTGATCTATCTCTACACCTTGTTATCTCACCTAATTATTCTAATCCTATTTTCCAGCACTTCTTCCCATAGCCATGTATGCCTTGACATTGCAAGTGTACATCTAAATAGTACAAAACCTTTTGACTTGGAAAATTACAGAAAATGGCAATAAAATTTAAGTTTTTGTCTTGGCTACCTCAATATAGTTATGATTCATGGCAAGTAGGTCACACTTAACAAAATTCATTGAATTTTTTTGAAGAGGTGACTAAAATAGTGGGCAGGGAAATGTCTATGAATGTTTATCCAGAAGGCATTTGATAAAGTCCTACAAAAGAGACTGTTAACTAACTTTCAAGTCCGTGGAATTCAGGGTAAATTACTGACATGGCTGGGAAACTGGTTGAATGGCGGGTGACAGAAAGTAGGGATAATGGCTAGGTACTCAATTTAGCACAATGTGATCAGTGGTGTCCCACAAGGTTTTGTGTTA
The DNA here is from genome assembly GCA_024137785.1 of Ginglymostoma cirratum. Lineage (NCBI taxonomy): Eukaryota > Metazoa > Chordata > Chondrichthyes > Orectolobiformes > Ginglymostomatidae > Ginglymostoma > Ginglymostoma cirratum. Next base: position 5,017,872 of record JAHRHZ010000030.1, on the reverse strand, counting down.
GGGCCTCAATTATTCACATTTATTAACAACTTGGATAATGGCATAAAAAGTCATATCTCCAATGTTTTTGATGACACAAAGTTAGGTGGCATTGTAAACTGTGGACAACTGCATAAAATTAAAATGAGATATTGAAAGACTATGTGAATGAGGAAAATTTTGGCAATTGAGTTCAAATGTAAACAAGTTTGAGGTTATCCATTTTGGACCAATTCAGGATAGATAAGGGTACCTTCTAGACAGTATGAAATTAGATACAATGGATTTCTAGAGACTAAGGGGTGAAGGTATATAGATCTTTCAAATGCCACAAACAGGTACAGAAAGTAGTCAAAAGGCTAATGAAATTCTGGTCTTTATATCTAGAGGACTGGAGTATTCGATACAGGAGTTATGCTGCAGCTATACAAAACCCAGATTAGACCCCAATTGGAGAACTGTGAGCAGATCTGGACACCATAACTTAGGAAGGACGGACTGGCCTTGGAGGGAGTAGAATGTAGGTTTACAAGAATTATACTTGGATTTTAAGAGTTTCAGGAGAAATTATACAAATTAGACCTGTTTCTCTAGAATTTAGAAGGTTAAGCCATAATTTGATCAAACTCTTCAAGATAATAGGAAAAGATAGTTTATCATTATCTACACTATTTCCATTGGTTTAGGGTTCTCATGCTGATGTCTAATGTTTGCAACATTGTAAGGCTTTTCTTTTAGTCTTTTACTATATTTTCAAGTAAAATGAATTTTTTTTAATGAAATGTGTTTTTGTTGAGCACTTTATATATTTTTTAAATGTTTCTCACTTTCTTTACCCAATCGACAGTAGCCAGTTCTCCCACTTTAAACTTTCTAATTGACTTTGCTTAATTGCAAGGCTATTGTCACATTCAAACTTTATCAGAGTATCTTTTGCTATGGGATTTCTAATTAAATCTGTCTCATTGCACAATATTATATTTAAATAGTTTTATCTCTAGTTGTTCTACAAAAGATTGAAATATTCCACGAAGCTCACAGAAACATTCTACAAATTAATTTCCCAATCTTCACCAATTTGATTTGACCAGTGTAAATGAAAATTAAACTATATCAATTCTTATATTGTCTTTGTTATAAGCTTCAACTACAGTATTCCTTGCTAATGATCTGTCCAACTGTATCTACTGATATAGGGTCTATAAACGACTGTCATGTCATTTTTTCTCCGTTCTGTTTAGGAAACCTGGTTGGCATGGACAAGTTGGACCGAGAGACCTGTTTCCATGCTGCGTGACTCTATGACTTATTCTTAACCTCTATCCATATTGATTCTACTTCCTGATTTCTGAACTAAGATTCTTTCTGAATATGGTCCTTTGCCATGAAGGTTACTTCTCTTCCTTCTCCATTTTGTCTTTTTAAAATGTTAAGAACCTTGGAATATTTCCTCCTAAACTTAATCACATTGTAACCATTGGCAGAGTTTTCCATCACTTAAGCGCTTCGGCAATGGAAAGAAAGATGGGAAAGAACAGTGAGAATTTTAAAAATTGGAATCTCAAAGTCAAAAAAAATTCCAATTTTCCCCTTAAGGTTTAAACAGCAAGTTTAGAATCTAGCTATTAAGCAGCAATTATCTTGTTTCCATGCATTTGCATCTTATTACTAGTCAATTCACTTCATTTCTATGCAGCTCCTAATTCTCCTTTCCCAAGAAACGAAATGGTGCCAACATGAAAGTCAGAGCAGTTATTTGGCAACAGCAACTCACAACTTTCTTCTCCAGATTTTCATCCAGCTCCATCATCACGATGATTTCCTTGTATGTGTGGACATCGCCCTCTTTCAATTTTCATCTATGCGGAGCCATCAGTCTCATCATGCCAATGCTACAGTCAAGAAAGCACACCAACACCTCTACTTCCTCAGAAGTCTCAGGGAATTCGGCATGTCCACAATAACTTACCAATTTTTAGAATGCTTTCTATGGTGCATCTATATCTGGATGCATCACAATTTGGTATGGCAACTACTCTGCCCAAGATCTCAAGAAATTAGAGTTGTGAACGCAGCCCAGTACATCACGCAAACCAGCTTTCCTTGCACTGACTCCGTCTATACTTCCCGCTGCTTCGAGAAAGCAGCCAACATAATCAAAGACCCCTCCCACTCTGGTTATTCTCTCTTCCACCTTCTTCCATTAGGCAGAAGATGCAAAAGTTTGAAACACGTTTCAACAGATTCAAGAATACCTTCTTCCCTAATGTTATCATACTTATGGAAAAACTTATATAACAGTTGATCTTTGCACCTTCTCTATAGCTGCAGCACAAAATTTTGCATTCTGTTCTATTTCCATGATGTACTTATGTAAGATATAATTTGTCTCACCAGCACGCAAAACAATATTTTCACTGTATCTTGGTACATGTGACAATAATAAATCAGTGTCAAGGCTGACTTTGGACCAACTTGTACTGCACTTTAGCCCCTCAAAACTTCAAATACATTTACCTACCATGCTCCATTGACATGTCTAACATCCGATGTCTGACCTATTTTGTCATGCAGAACATTGTCGTATATTCTGGAATAGACTGGCATCCTTTGCATTGACCCCCTCATAAACAGCTATTAAGTATTCTAATAAGCACTGTCAATACAGAGCTAGACCGCATGGTTCCTGACATGTGCCTTGGACATGGCAGACAAGAAGACACCGGCACACCACTTAGTGGGCAGAGTCCTGGAGGTCCTGCTGAACAGGATGGTGATGACGTGCGACTTCCTCCTTCTGCAGGACCAGAAATGGAGGCCACAGCCAGACCAGATCAGCCCGTTCCAAGGTTGCCATCCAGGTTAAAACATTCTTAGCTGTATGGAGGAATGCCTACCACTGTAAGAAGAAGGTTAATGTCCTCTGTGCTCTGCCAGGTAAATTCCAATATCTCTCTGATAACTCCCACTCATTCTCTGTGCTGCTGTGCCCATCTCCCATCAAGGTTCACGCTCTACCCCTCACTATTGCCTGCAACATCTTCTCCACTTGTTCTCAGTCAACCCAACTCCTGACACCTGCATGTCCTCTGTGCTGTATACTCACTCAGGACATTTCTGCACCTACACAAATAGCAGTGCCACCCACTCTCATCTCCTGGAATATGAGACTGTCTCTTATTCCAGGAGGAAAACTACCCATAATAGGGCAAAAATACAAGAAAGTTGTGTGCTATCATTCAGCTCCACACCTTTTATGATGCAAGCATCCTGACTCTGAGCAGCTCAAGCAGGATCTGGACTGGTAAAGGAGACTGCCCTTAATTTACGTTGCCAGGAACCCCAGAGCAAAAGGATATTCCCCTTGATGACTGATGCCTACTGACAACAATAATAAGCTCCCTATCTTTGTGTTTGTGTGAAATGGCACAGCAAGATAGATGTAGTCTGAGCCTGATCTCTGTGCTTGAGGGGGCAAAGTGCAAAAAGGCAGGGGAATGCAATACCAGACAAGGAGGCTATGAGTATCCAGATTGGTTCAAAGTGAGTATCTGTTTTGACAGCAAACAAACAGACCAGAGATACAGCCTGGTCCAGTCTTGAGCTGGATGCATGATCCTAAGTACTAATTGCCTTTGTGGCAGCATGAAAATGATAATTGCTGGTGTAGCCCAAAGTGCATCAATGAAGTATAAAAGCATCCTTTCAGTGGATTGGAGATGTGCCATGATTATTGTTAAAGGCTGGCATATATTGGATATCAATGTCTGTGGATGTGGGGTGTGTGTGGCCAGTATTCATCCAGCTTGCTCCAAAAGGTCGATGCCTGGTTTTCAACATGGAGATCATTGGAGCAAGCGGTGAGCTGAATCTGACAAGCACTTGCTCTGATTTCCATGCTGAGGTTTCATGTTTTGTAAATTTTGGAGAAGTTTGATAAGATTGGACCTTGTATATTAATGAGGTGAGTTGGATTGTCAACAAGGAGGTAACCATGCATTAGGCCCCATCAACTGGCAACTTGCTGCTGCCAGGCGAGAATCTTGCCATGTTGCATGAGTAAACGTAAAAGATCGAGCAAGATGATGTTGCATCAAGATTAACCTCACGTGCTTCTGGTCAGATTCAGATGCCATGCATCTTGCCATAGCCCACATCACTCAGACCCTTAAAAGATTTTGCTCTTTGAATTTAAAGCCTGACTAGGAGCAATCGTGTTAATCATGTATCACTGATTCAGTAATACTGAATCGTCATTTGGCATCAAACTGCAATTCATTGGTAGGTCATTTTGTTTTCTAAGAATGAATATTAAATTCGATGGCCTCAGCAATCATGACAAGTACACTGTTTGCACAAATTGCCAGTTTGTCATGTCAGGTAAGCAAATATAATCAGAGGTTAACATAAAAGTTTCACCTGGGTTGCCATTTATAAATCACATTTCATACCTGACACTTGAAGACAACCCTTCAGCGCTGTCACACTTACTCACTGAACTGAAAGCAGGTAAGGACATGGTCTGTGATGTTCAAGACTGGCCTCTTTTGGGAGCCACTGCTATCAAGATAGATTTACACCAGAAATTCACTCCTTCCAATGTAGCATGAGCATTTTCATTCTGCATGCTTTATTGAGGCATGTAATTGGAGGCTTTGCAAGGAGGGCATCGAACGTCATTTCCACACATAACATGAAACTGCATTATGACTACTGTGAAAGCTTAGAAGTACCAGTACTGATATTGTGTTCTCTTTTCAAAATTCCCCATAGATAGTCAACTTGAAAACCTGATATGGACACCACAGCTGTTGGAGTCCTGGTGGCATTGCTTCACAGGCTAACATGAAGCAGAAGGAGGGAGCAATCACAAACATGGTTAGCAAACCCAGCAACAACAGTAATCTTAAGTGGTTGCCACATAGCTTCCAGAAAAAGTAGTAGGTGCGGAGCCCCCAAGAAGGTCAACAAACATAATGTGTTTCCAGCATCTAAGAACTTGCTGTCATTTTTCTACAGTTCTTGCAAACGTAATACAGATGTAAAGTGAGGATGTCCAGCACCATCAGTACAGAATTGTGTTAGCTACTGAGCTTGAAAGCAAATGGGTACAGGAATTCTCCACCATCGCTGGCTTCCTCTAGGTGCAGGTTATACCTAAATTGCTTTGGGAGTGTCCCAGAATCACAAAATCCCTAAAGTGTGGAAACAGGCCATTTGGCCCAACAAGTCCACACCAACCCTCTTGAGTTCATCAACAGAAAGTATTTCTACTTCATCAATTTTCAAATGATTTGTTACCATCAAGGCTAGATTTTGTACCAGCTGTCCAGGTAGCTTTAATGATATGTATGTACCTGAGAACTCACAGATTCCCGTTTCCCTAAAGGTCCTCAGGCCATATAGGGATGGCAGCTGGGAGACAAGGGCTACCTCTCCAAATATAGCTGACAACACGTTTTTGAAATCCTTGGTCCGAAACAGATATAACACTGCACATGCTTCCACCAGGGCCATAGGTTTCCTTAAGAAGAAATTTTGTTGCCTGGACTTGTCCAGCAGAGACTTGTAGTATAGCCAGAAATGGGTTTCCACTTCATTGTGACATATTGTGCCCTTGAGAGAGTATCCAAAACAGGAAATACAAAGCAATGCATCATTGAGAACAAGAAGTCAGAGAAAACCTAATTAAAACATGCTTCCAGGATGAATGAAAGAGAACAGAAAGTACTAGTTAAACTAAACAGGTCTGGTAGCATCTGCGCAGTGAGGAAAAATGTTGAGATTTCAAATCCCATGACTCTTCCGATTCTGATTCACATCCACAGTATCTTTTTTCTATGATGAACATGGTTTGGACTTCCTTTAATTGTATAACTTCCTGATGGTTATATGACAAGCAGGCCCTAGTTAAGGCAAAGTACACATGGATCTAGCTTCTTCTGCAAATGTTACAATGCCAGAGAGGAGACAGAGATCGCTGTCCTCAGCATCATCAATGAAGAATCTGCTACTGCTGCCAAGGTCACGAGAAAGTAACTGTGACACAGGGTACAGCTTCTGGTTTTAAAAAGAGAACTGTGAGCTAAAGGTGTGTTTTGAGATTAAGACTTTTTATTTCAATGAGAAAACAACAAAATATAACTCACTCAAAAACCAAACAAAAACACACTTTCTGGACAGATGTTTAATTATCCATCTGACTGCGTGCTTGGTGTCATCAGTTGATCCCACTTTCAAGTATCTACACAGGTCCTAATCACTGTTCAGGAGAAATCAACAGTAAGTGATGCATGACGCTAACATCGCATGGCATTAAGGTCAGGTAGTTTTTAAGGCTTCAGTCAGTGTGTGATATCCAGGTGTTGTGCAATGAAGTTTCTCATCATAGCCAGCTGTTTCAGATCACCTCCTTTGACCATTCCACAGTCAATTAATCTTCAATATTTCAGAGTTTACATAAATTATTAAATTACCTTGAAATGCTTGAGCATGTTGAAGATAGTGTTTCATTTGAAAGAAACAGCACTTTGTACAGTTTCTCTTGACAGACCGCTGTCCTATGAGGAAGACTGGATACGTGAACTGCCCATTGTATATCTTCCAGCCTTGAATGGCAGTAAGCTCGCTTGGTGGAATGAACTTTCGCCTCTAGTGATTCCATGCATCTCTGCTGATTCAATACTGTCAAGTTACAATGATGCAAGTGTGGAATGATGTGTACAGGCCAGTCCCTACCACAGTCATTGCACATTGTGTTTAGTCTCGGTGTTGCCCATGGTAAAATGGAAACCTTAGTTCTAGTCATCAACATCACAGTTCCAGGATCCATGACGTCTGGTGGCATTTGGGTCAAGCAGTTCATATGATTATGAAGGATGTGCAATGCTTGGCCATTACAGTTGCTTTCATTCCTGAAATGCCTGAAGAGGCCGTTGATCTGTCCAATGGCTGCAATTTCACCATATCCAACAGCAACGCGGATGCTATCACAGGCTTTTTATAAGTGCAAGTGCAAATATATTCAGAATACTGCAAGAAACTTTACAATGATGTGTTACTTGTGCAAGCTCTCAGCCCTCAAAAGGTTTTTTTCTTCCTTTTCCTCCTACAATGACTACATACAGTCCCAAAATTCGCAACTGAGAGTGTAGGGACCCTGCTCTTTAGTGGCCTGAAAGACATGGCTGGTCATCCCTTGGGGCTTTGCACCAAGAGGGCCCAAGATTGCTGAGAGTGTCCAGCCCAGATGCAGGCTCATAGCCCCGGTTAGAACTTCAGCAGGCTTTAGCTTCACAAACAGGGGAGAAGTGGGGATGTGGAGCGTCCTGAGACAAGGTTTGGGCAGTCCTTTGTGTGGCTCCTCTTCCCTTTAATCCTCCTGTCCTGATACCATCTCCCTGAGAGGAAGGGCACTCAGAGTGAGTTCAAGATCCTTCGCTCCATCTTGCCTTATCTCGTGATGCTGAGCACCTATGGTCCAGCCATGGAGTGATTTCAAGCGATCAAATATTCTAAATTCCACCTGGGTAGGGTTTGTTTTTTCCTTCCCTTATGCTTGGTGCACTTGCTATGTTAAAAGTAGAAATGCAAGTTGTTGTCCCTCATCGTAAGAATGGATCACAGATAGTTCAAAGGAGGTTTACTGGACTGATATATTGAATGAGTAGGTTGTCTCATGAGAATAGGTTGTACAGACCAGGCTTGTTTCCATTGGAGTTTAGAAGAGTAAGAGGTGACTTCATTGATGTTTATTGGATCCTTTATGGTCTTGACAAGATTGACGTGGAAAGGATGTTTCCTCTCGTGGTCAATCCAGAAGTAGGTGGCACCATTTCAAAATTAGCGGCAACCCTTTCACGACAGAGAGGAGGAGAACTTTTTCTCTCAAGACCATTGTTCAATTTTGGAAATTATTGCTTTAGAAGACAGTGGAGATGGAGGTTATTAAATATTTTTAAGACAGAGGTGGATTGATTCTGTTAGGCAGGAGAAACAAGTGCTATTGGGGGGCAGATGAGAATGTGAAATTTGGAACACAAACAGATCACCAATGATCTGATTGAATGACAGAGCAGGCTCTCAAATCCTACAGTTGAGCGAGACTTCACAAGAATTTGATTCAGCAACAGGAGTCACTGAGACTAGGAGATAGCGAAACATTTGGATACTTGCTTTTGCCATCACAACAGCATCTTAGTTACCCAATTTATTTGCAGCCCTTTTCAACCTGTTTAGGAAATTGTAAGCAAAATTGATAAACTTTTCCAAATCTAGAACAGAGAGGGAAGCAGCACCAATGATATCATCAATATACCAGCAAAAGAGTTGTGGCTCAGATCGAGTCTACATGTCACCCATCCACAACTCTTTCTCTGGTACATCAATAACATCATCAGTGCTGCTTCCCTCTTTCCAGAATTGGAAAAATTTATCAATTTCACTTCCAATTTCCACCCTGCTCTCACCTTCACCTGGGTCATCTGTCATTCCTCTCTTCACTTCCTTGACATCTCTGTTTCCGTTTCTAGGGGTAGGCTAGCCACCAAGGTGCACTAAAAACCCACCAATTCCTAAGGTTACCTTTATTATACATCCTCACAACTGCTTCCTGTAAAGATTCTATTCCATTCTCCCAGTTTCAAAGTTTCCATCATATCTGTTCCAATAATGCCAACTTCTACAAGGGGGCTTTCAAAATGTCCATCTTTTTCCTCAACTAAAGATTTCCCACCACCGTGGTTCACAGGACTCATCTCCCAAACTTCAGCCCTTACCCCATCTCTTCCCTCCCATGAGAACAACAGGGTCTCCCTAGTTCTCACTTATCACCCCACCAGCATCCACATCCAAAGGATCATTAGCTGCCATTCCCATCAAATGCAGTGGGATGCCTGCATTTCCCTCCCCTCCCTCATCAGCCCTCTGCAGGGACTGTTCCCTCTGGGACACCTTGCTCCACTTCGAACACCTCCCCATAATCCTATGGTACCTTCCCATGCAAATCACAGAAGATGTAAGATAACAAGGTGTGGGGCTGGATGAACACAGCAGGCCAAGCAGCATCAGAGGAGCAGGAAAGCTTGACGTTTCGGGCCTAGACCCTTCAACAGAAAATGTAACATCTGTTTGTTTACATCCTCCGTTCTCAATGTCCAAGGCCTCAGACACAGGTTCCAGGTGACATAGTGATTTACCTGTACTTTGGTCAATCTCGTCTACTGTATTCACTAATCACAATGAGGTCAGGTCTACACCGGGAAGATGAAACACAGACTGGGCGACTGCTTTGCAGAACACTTATACACACCTATTAATTCTCCTAGGCTGACCTTTACCCATTCCTTTGTCTGTCCAACTGTTGTTCTCTCTTTCTGGGCTCCATCTCCACCTGTCATTTATTCCTTCTGCCACCTCCCCCACCCATCTTCAGCACATATACCAACCTTTTCCTGTTACAATCAATTCTGCAGAAGGGTACTGGACCCAAAATGTTGACTCTGCTTACTCTTCACAGATGCTGCAAGACCTGTTGAGTTTTTCCAGCAATTTCTGTTTGTGTTTCTGATTGTTCTGCAATAGATACTTCCTTGACCCTATTCTCAGTAGAGGTAACCTTTACGTAATCATAACTTAGAACGCAGATTGTTTACTTTGTCATTTCAATGATCCAGAGGCATGAAAAGCAAATGTACCTCTACCAAAGGGATCAGGGAGCTCAGTGCAAATTTACAGACTGCATCTGAGGCACTGGAGTTGATCTGGCTTAGTGTTACACTAGGTGGCGCCTTTATCCTGTCAGCATTTGAAGAAGTTTAAATGTTCTAAAACATTTAATTCCAGCATAATGGTATAGGATATATGTCATGAGATGTGTAATGCAATAACCTATTTCCCTAAATTGGATCTGTTTAGTGTGCTAAAGGGCATCTTCAGATTTTGATTTTAAATGGAGCAAAAGTTAAGAATGTAAATAGGAAGCTAATGGTTAAACTAGGATAATTGTGATAAATTAAATAGAAAATATAACAAAAGTGTAATGAAGCATTTATAGCCCTACAGAAAAAAGTCTCACAACACAATAATTAAAGAAGTTGTATAATTTTCTACTATAATGTGACAACTAATAACAATCTCATCAAAAGAGTGGGCAGCATGGTAGTTCAATGGTTAGCATTGCTACCTCACAGCGCCATGGACCTGTCTTCGATTCCACCCTCGGGTGACTGTCTGTGCTGAGTTTGCCCATCCCAATATAAAATAATGTGACAACTAATAACAATCTGAATGAGGTTTCCTCCCACAGATGCGCAGGTTAGGTAGATTTGCCATGCTAAGTTGCCCGGGGTGTCCAGGGGTGTGGTAGTTCAGTGAATGGGAAATGCAGGGTTACAGGGATAGAGTAGGGGGAGGGGATGGGTCTGGGTGGGATGCTCTTCAGAGGGCTGGTGTGGACTCAATGGGCCAAACAGCCTGCTTCCACACTGTAGATATTCTTATGAATTATATTGGCATACTCACTGACAGAAAGTACCAACTTCTCAGAAGAGTCAAGTTTAAATCTGAAACCTGCATTATCAATTGTTCAAAACATGTGTCCTTTTCATCATCTTAACAATTCCATTGATTGTACTTTGAATGTTCTTCATAATATGGACTTGCCATAGAAATTCTCAGGAATCTGATACAAATAATTATCTGTAACTACCGCATCATAACTGCAAATCTTATGATGTGAACAGTTGGAAATAGTATCGACCACTAAACAGCAAAACTCTGTCCCAAAAACAAAAGCATGTTGGAAAACAAAAGTCAAATAATATCTATTAGAAACCAAACTAATACCGTGAAATGATTTGAGATTGTTTGAGGTGAGTTAAGAAACTGCTTAAGATTCATTTGCACAATTTATGATGTGCTTTATATCCAGGATTGAGATTACCATTTTAAGGCTCCTAGGTGTCTATTGTTCTCTATGCAAATTATAATCCTCCACTAAATAATGACTGTTCAAATGAGCATCATCATAAAAGAAAATGGCAACAGCTAATAACAGTTCCTGCAAATAATTATAAGTAACTCCAGTGATATTACCTGGCAGTTGCTGGTTGTCTTCAGAAGATGTTTTAACAGCCAAACATTCGACTTCTAAAAAATTAACAGATTATGTTTGTTGATGGCAATGCCAGGATTTGTTGTCTATCCCTATGTGAAGCCTTGGTATTTACATAGTTGGTCCAAATAAGATTTTGTTTAAGGTGGTCCCCAGCTTATTGGGGGATTCAGCGAAGGTAATGCTGTCAAATGTGAAGGTAAGGTTTTATCTTATCAGAGATCGTTATTTCCCAGCACTTTGTGGCACAAATCTTGTGTGCCACTAATTAACTCAAACCTGAATGCTATCCAGGTCTTGCTGCATACAGCCAGGGATAGCTTAATTGGACAGAATCCCCTGCCTGTTGCTGGAGACTCATGCATCAGTCTGCGAGCAGTAGGAAAACCTCCTACAGTTAAATCGGAGGCAGACAGGGGTCAATAGAGAAACCCGACTCTTCATAGTGGGATCTCAATTTGAGTCATTAATGATTATTTGATATTGATCATCCCTGAGCCTACTGGAATTCATTGGTAGTTCAGTGATTAATTGGAAGGCCACCTAGCAAACCTATCACATTTGCTAATGATTCACCATGGAGTTGCCCTCTTTATCAGGCACTCAGTGTCCAAATAAAGGACACAACATCGGCATGTGAGCAGGGACTGCCAGCTACATTCTTGTCCTTGCCTCCAAAACCTTATTTACCCCATGACACTGATCTTGCACTCACTCTCATTAGTCCAGGTATTTAAAATAATATCTCTAGAGCAAAAAATTCAGATCTCTGGATTACTTGCACAGTAACAACCATTGTATTATTATAGGTCATACATGCCTTAAGATCTCATACTACTTACTGTGAATGAAAATTACAATGCTGTTGAGCTGGAAGGTGTATCAAGTTTCGCATACTAATATTCTGACGGTCAACTTCATAAGGGTGAATGAAAGTTTGACCTTGGAGACTGATCAACCAAAGTGGAGCGTATCAATTGTAAAAACATAGCAAAGAGCCAAACATAAGGAAAAATTATTTTGTTCATAATTGTTTTAAAGATCCAAATGTAACCAGGGCCTGATGAATACTAAAAATCAACCTGAATTCATGTCACAACATATACCCGCAATGGATTTGTATATCTGAATTGATTAGTACTCTCATCTCAAGTCAGTAAATTATGGGTTCAAGGTCTAGTCCAGCATTTAAACCAAAGCAGAGCCTGATATTTTAGTACTATGGAAGTGCTACATTGTCAGGTTAGCCATTATTTTGTCTGAGATGTTAAATCAAGGCCTTGTCTGCCTGTTTAGTTGAATATAAAATATCAGTTGATCGGAGAACATGGATTTCTCCCTACAGTGTATGTATTTCTTACCCAACACTACCAAGAACAGATTACAAGCATGGGGCTGGATGAACACAGCAGGTCAAGCAGCATCATAGGAGCAGGAAAACTTGACGTTTCGGGCCTAAACCCTTCATCAGAAAATTTCTGATGAAGGGTTTA
>JAHRHZ010000030.1:4968803-5004887 GCA_024137785.1 Ginglymostoma cirratum | reverse complement strand
TTTCTGATGAAGGGTTTAGGCCCGAAACGTCAAGTTTTCCTGCTCCTATGATGCTGCTTGACCTGCTGTGTTCATCCAGCCCCATGCTTGTTATCTCGGATTCTCCAGCATCTGCAGTACCTTTTATCTCTGATACCAAGAACAGATTAACTAGTTTATGGAATCCTGTTGTATGCACAATTGCAAATTACTTCAAAAGTAATTTATCATTTGTGAATCGATTGGGATATTCTAAGATATGAATTAAATTTCTTTCTTTACTAATATTCTATGTTAATAGTGTTTCTCTCCTCATCACCAGATCAGCTGATTAGCAGTGAATGTTTTTAGTTCATCAAAACGTATCGTTTTCTTCTTTTTTGCAACTCTGACTCCCCAGAACAGAAGAATGGTCAGTCAATTAGTTGCAAGACTTTTCAGTGCTGGCTACAAAAATGATATAGGTTGATCCACCTGATTTCTCCTTTCCTCTAAGGAACTGGAATCATAGTCACGTCAAATAGTCATGTCCTCTCAACTCCTTTCAACTGACCTCAGAAGCTCATGATGTTTGAAATGACAGATTTGACCAATGCTACGCTTAATGGTGCACTTCATTTTCCTTTGCACGTATAAATCTTCTTATTTTTGCTATGGTACTTAATTGTTTACACATTATTGGATGCAGTAAATGTCTTCACATTGAATCAAAAGAGAAACTGCACTAGTTAATTATGCAATTTGAATTAAAATTCTACATTATTTTGCAGGATGCTTTATGGGCACGATTAAAATGACATTAATAAAAATTTAGTTTGCAAAACTGCATAATACTCGACAGGAACAAATGTTGCTGCAAAATAATATTCAGTTTTAAAATTACATATACACGCTAAGAACATTTGAACATGGTGGTTTCAAATATGAAGGCGCAATAATATTCTGCAAAGAAAGCACTTCATAGTTAGGCAGTCTTTTAAAGTACTCGTGTTCTTCGTGCTGATTAAGTATTGATATTTAATAACCATTAAAACCAGTTGAGGGATAGCAGACTGTCACTTGTTACATCATGATGTCATCCTACCTGCATAATTAGCAATCACAATGAAAATGTGAAAATAGTGCCAATAAATGGAATTATCAAAAGTTTCACAGATGACAAGGTTCAAAATTACAAAGGTAGTGCTGGCTTTCAAAAGCAGTGATATAGAATCCATCTTGATTTTGTTGTTAGTTTCCAAACATGTTGGATGCCATTCGATGCCCAAAATCTCTCACAGAAGGAAAGTTTGCTTTGACATTATTTGAAGTTTGGTTCCTAGTAAGATCCAAAATAAGCCTTTTCCTTACCTAATAACATGCTGAAAATTGTTAAAGACCATATCTTTTCCCACAGTTAACAGCCTAGCCAGATGTAAGTGAACATTTTGTCAACTTCCTGTCATCTCAGATGAAGCAAAAGAGTTGCGCCTTGTACCTGCAGCATTTGCATGCTGACTTGATGATGAGCAGTGCATTTTTAACTTTACTTGGAGTGAAATTTCAGTTTTTGGAATTAAAAATAAGTTTAAACACTCCCTGTTCCTGGTGAATCAAGTTGAGAACAAAATAAAACACACTCCGCTCATGCAGAGAGTGGTTAGCTTGACCATCACACGCTGATGATGCATCAAGCAGAGTTACCTTTATTTTCTACAGTTTGACACACACATAAGAATACGTGTTTAACTCATGCCAAGACCATGAGATGCTGCAAGTACTGCATAATCAGGCCAATTGAAAAAATCTGTATATTATCCTAAACAACACATCAATTGCTTTACCAGCAGAGCCACCACAGCAAAGCAGTAAATACTGCCAAGTGTATCAACCCTGCTATGCAGTTAACAAATTGGAGCAATGAAGTTAATCGTAGACAGAGGTACTTTAATGATGAATTCCTTCAGATTACTGGAGGATGATGTGAGGGAACAACAAACTGTCCTTTATAACACGGAACCACTGCTGAACAGCTGTTAAAGGAGGTACAAACTATAAGATTAGCAGCAGAATTATGCCATTTGGCCCACTGAGTCTGCTCCATTTGATCATGGCTGACATGTTTCTCAACCCCATTCTCTTACCTTCTGCCCATAATGCTTGATTTCCTTACTAATCGAGAATCTATCACTATCTTAAATACAATCAATGACTTGGCGTCCATAGCCTTCTGCGTAATGAGTTCCACAGATTAACCATCCTTTGGCTGAAGAAAGTCCTCCTCACCTCAGTTCTAAAATGTCATCCCTTCACTCCGAGGCTCTGCCCTTGGGTCCTAGTCTCTTCTACTGATGGAAACATCTTCTCCATGTCCACCCTATCCTGGCCTCTCAGTATTCTGTAAGCTTACATGAGATCACCCCTCATCTTTATAAATTCCATCATGTACAGATTCCAGGCTCCTCATCGACACTTCATGTAACAAGCACTTCATCCGCAGGATCATTCTTGTAGACCCCATCTAGAACACCTCCAACATCAACACATCCTTTCTTAGATACAGAGCCTAAAATCGCTCACAATATTTCAAGTGCGGACTGACCACAGCCTCAGCAGTACACCGCTGCTCTTGTATTCCAGCTCTCTTGAAATGAATGCTAACATTCTGTTTGCCTTCCTAACGGCCAAATGAACCTTCATGCTATGCATTCATGCAAGCAAGTAACGAATTGTGATTGGAGGATGCTCCAATTGTTCAAAAATTGTTCAATTTAAAGAAAAATGCTGTGATAAGTAAGAAAGAAGAATAAACCTGAAGAAGGACTGAGGCTCCAAAAGCTTGAAACGTGTTGGACTATAACCTGGTGTTGTGTGATTTCTGACCATAAGCAATGAAGAGCACTGTTGATTAAGTGACTCTACTGCATACGGGTTAACTGGCCATTGATAAACACTTCTGTGCGTGGTTACAGAAATAATTATCATCAAAACAGTTATTCAAGGAAAGGTGCAGGACTGAGACATGGTTTCTTGAAATAATTTCTCAGACTACTGTTAACCCAAATTTAGCAGCACCTTGATGCAAGCAGAGCACAAAGATAAGTTAGGTTTTCACTAATTACCTTCATGCTGACTAAGTTGAAGTTTTGAATCTACTTCCATTTCAGATAGCAAGAGAAGTTTCATTTCTTTCTGTTGTGAGCGGAGCCTTTGCAGCTCTTCGTAATCAAGTCTCAAAGAATGCATATTGTTCTTCTGCAGATATAGCTTCAAAAGGTGCAGCTGCATAGGAACTGATGTCAGCACCCCACATAAAATTTCTTACACATCACAACATCGCCCTCATGGAACATGTAGGGTCGGAGAACTTAAGGTCGGCAGCACCAACGTTTGTATGGCTTACACTGATTGTGGGTTATGCAAAGATTTTCACTTTCTTTGGAATGTCGATTTTCACTTTCAGAAAATCCAAATCAATGTTTGTATTCAAAAATATAGCATGTACTGTCTCTGCTGCTGCTAAATGTAGAACAAGACATGTGCTCAGCCTGCACATTACGTTTAAAAAACACGGCATGCTCAAGCGAAGGAAGTGTTGAGGACAGTCATGCACACATGGCACCCTGCGCCCTTGCATATCCTAGTAGTAAATGCCAGGTCAAATACACACGTTTGGGATCACAGAGTGCATCCAAGCAGTTCTTCTCGGATTCGGTTAAGTATAGTTAAGAGAAAGCTCGACAACAGCAATTTGCTTAACTACGAATGTTTATTGAGTAATAATAAAAGACAAAAAAAAGGAATATTTATTAAGTAAACAAAAAGAATGAAAAAGAGATGTGAAAAACCAATAAAGCCTCACACCCTTCTCCCCATCAGGGTCTCCTCAATCAACGGCTGGTCCAGAGGCTAACGTTGTTCCTGGCACCGTTCGTGATCCTGGTCCGAGGTGAAGTCCAGTGATTTGGAATTAAATTCTCTCTCTTATTTGGTGTAACAAGCAGCCAGGTACAGGGAAATCAACTATGCAAAAACACGTTGATTGTGCCGGCTTCTGCATGCACAAGAATGTTCACAGGACTCATTCAAGGTCATGCAGCTGTCAAATATCATCAAAAACTTTAGCCCTTCAGCCATCCTACATAAAACATTGACAGGTTTCACAGGGTTAGTCAATGATTATTGGTTGGAAAGGAAACGAGGTGAAAAGGAGCTATCTGATGCTGATTCTGGCACCACGCAAAAGAATCTTCATGGTAATGAAATGGAAACTAAGGGGCACATTTTTGACTGCTCCTGTCTTCAGGCAGGAGAGTCCCAAGTCACAATTAGCCCAGTACAGTCTCATTAAGGCAGCTGATAAACTTTGTACTGTCTCCTCATTTAAACATTGTTATTTCAGTCTCCAACCATTTTAACTCCCCCTCCTACTCCCATCCTGGGCCTCCTCCAGTGCCACAATGACATCACCCACAAACTGGAGGAGCATCACCTCATATTCTGCCTCGTGAGCCTACAGCCCGATGACCTAAAAATGGAATTCACCTGCTTTAAAATCTCCCCACCCCCGGCCTCATCCCATGTCCAACCCTCCCTCTCAACCCCGCCTCCTTGACCTGACATAACCTGCCCATCTCGTCTCCCACCGATCTGCCCCAACCAACCCATCTACCAATCCCCACCCCACAACCTGCACTCACCTATCACCATCCCACCTACCTTCCCCAGCCCCATCCCTCCTCTCTATTTATTGCCCAGCTTCGTATCCCCTCCCCATTTCTGAAGAAAGGTACTGACCCAGAACGTCAACTTTCCTGCTCCTCTGATGCTGCCTGGCCTGCTGAGTTCCTCCAGCTACACACTGTGTTGTCACGATCATTTACATTCCTTTTTCTCATGCAGGAAACCAGAAGAAGCAGTGCAGGACAACAGGCTAATAGCATAGCTGACTCCTCTGGAGGAGATTGTGCTCAGTGTAATGGGGAAAGGTACAACAGGACCCACTACATCCAATGTCACCAAGACCAGTTTGAACCAGTTGCGTGTCCACATGAAACAGGGATAGAACATAGAACAATACAGCGCAGAACAGGCCCTTCGGCCCTCGATGTTGCGCCGCCCTGTGAACTAATCTAAGCCCATCCCCCTACACTATCCCATCATCATCCATATGCTTATCAAAGGACTGTTTAAATGCCCCTAATGTGGCTGAGTTAACTACATTGGCAGGCAGGGCATTCCACGCCCTTACCACTCTCTGAGTAAAGAATCTGCCTCTGACATCTGTCTTAAATCTATCACCCCTCAATTTGCAGCTATGCCCCCTCGTACTAGCCGACGTCATCATCCTAGGAAAAAGACTCCCACTGTCCACCCTATCTAATCCTCTGATCATTTTGTAGGTCTCTATTAAATCCCCTCTTAGCCTTCTTCTCTCCAATGAGAACAGACCCAAGTCCCTCCGTCTTTCCTCATAAGACCTTCGCTCCAGACGAGGCAACATCCCCGAATTTAATACCATTTTCCTTTATACAATCTGTTAAAATTCATGATATGATTTTCCATGGAATCACTATATGTTTTCTAGAAATCTACTGAATCCTGGCTGTGCATCAAAGATACTGAATAAATTATCTTTTCTGAAGATTTAATCCAAGATGTCTATTGGCAGGGCCATTGTATTATGATTTTCTAAGTATCCTGCTATATGTTCTTAGTAATAGATTCAAGCATTTTTCCTGTGACTAATATTAGGTTAACTGGCCTATTGTTTTCTGAAGAAGGGTTCCGGCCCAAAACATCAACTTTCCTGTTCCTCTGATGCTGCCTGGCCTGCTGTGTTCTTCCAGCTCCACACTTTGTTATCTCTAGTTTTCTGTCTCCCTTCTTTTTGATTGGGGGAATTATCCAAGTGAAATAGACCTCAGGGCTACCAGGATACAGCATGTGAGTTCAACTGGCTGGATTTCTCCATAGTGAACTGTCATAGATATGGTGAGTTGAACACCACCTTCTGTGCCATTGTAATTCTGACTCTGATGCCATATCATGCTTCAGAAATGCCATTCAACAGGTGATGTTTCTTTCACTTCCACAACTAATTCTGTTGTTGAATGTGAAGTTTATCATAATGTGGCATCAAGGGTAACCTATTACTTCAATGACATAGCAGTGCATTGTGTACAGAAGTCTCAGGTGGGTGAGAGTTGGTCACTCTCACCAACAATGACAGCACCATTTAGATCTTCCGTCACAGCTGTAGGCCTACTTGCAGAAGCTGACACAAGTCAGTAGTCACACTCCTATTTGCCTGCAATCATTTCTAATGTGGTGCCTTAACAAGACCCTAGTAGGGGACTTGTTTGCAGCACTCATATTGAATTTTGTAATTTTGAAAGTCTGGCTCTCAGGCCTTAATCTCCTGCTGTGACTGCCTCTTTTCCTCCCACTCCAACTTATCAAGTGCAGACAGAATTCAGGCAATACTAATGTTGCACAGTTCACCAAAACAATTCTAGATCTGCTATGTCAGCTTTCAACTGAAGAAATGAAAGAAACCAGGAGTAGATGTATAGTTTCTGAATTCATTACTGCTTTGGCACATAACGTGTGTAGATTCAATTTTTGGCAAGTTGAAATCCCGAAATGGATCCAACTATCATAAACAACCATACACTACCTCAAATTGACAGTACAAATGATAGCCCTGGCTATGGCAATTTTTTTCCATAACGAAAGGCTAACAAGCATTTATCCTTTTGTCAATGTGTAAACCTATAGCTAATAGCACAATATCTGCAATACCCTCTTCACTCATGCAGCCATGCTATCTCAGTTAAGCTCTAATAAAGGAAGTCGACCCCCCCCACCCCATTAGGCTTTCTTGATACTAAAAGATTAATGAGTTTAGGGTGCGCTTGTCTTCTGTCTTCCTGTAATAGTATTGGTGGATATCTGCATCATCACATTGCAAGTCTAAGAAAGTGATCTGGAAATAGAAACCCCGCAGAGAGACAAAATTTGGAGCACTGCTTTAAAAGAAAGCTGAGCACATCACCAACAAAGTGAGATAACAGGACTGTTTGGTCAAATTTAGATTGCAGACCCAATTTCAGACCTTCTTCAACACAAGAAAATTACCAAATTGGGGAAAACAGTCAAATCAGAGAATTGTCAGAAATTACAGGAGGACATTAATAAATAGGGATTACCGACAAATAATCATCATGATGACCAACACAAGATAAACGTGATGTGGTATATTTTGGTAGGAAGAATAAAGAGGTTGCATTACTTGCAAAGTACAAGTCTAAATTGGAATCTCAGACACAAATGTATAATTACTACTCCTTGCTCCACGGGTTGGTATGGCCATTAAAAAACTCAAGCCAATCTCTAGGCTCTATTTCTAGAGGGATGAAATTGAAAAGTATGGAAGTTATAATAAATCTGTATTAAACTTTGGTTCGACCAAACTGTTACAAAACCATGTTTTATGTCAAAAAATAACCCAAGCCACAAAATAAGGTTTAAAATGACTCAAGTGATCGAAACAGCAAGTCTCAAAACAGCTGATTGTTTGCATAACTTCACCCGCCAATTTATAAAGCTATCAGAACAGAGTTTTGCTATCTGGATGTAGCTCACAAAAGGAATGTTTAAATAGGCATCAATTGCCATCTTCTAAAGAAATCAGACATTCAGATATAATCTAAGTATTCAGGTGGATGAGGACCAAGCTGTTAAACTCAATCACTTTGGGCAATAAATCCAGACTGAGAAGAGGACCAGAAACTATGTTTATCTAATCACTTTAAGCAATGAGCACGAACTGAGTTCAATTTGACCAGGTTTGGTAACTGGCTAGTTTGTGTAAGGAAGTTATGTGGCAGCAAGATAGCCTTTTATGTTTTAAGAAAATGCTTTTCCAGGGGTGAAAGAGAGACCAGAATGATCTTCGGGGGGAACACGAAAAAGATTCGTAATCTCGCTCTGTCTCTCTCTCTCTCCCCAGCTGTTCCCCACTGTGCCTGTGTCTAACCAAACACTCCAGGCAGCGCCTTCAACTTAAATCATACAGCTATGGGCTCCAGAGGAAAAGGCAGAGATATTATGTTAAAATTTTAAATCATCTCAACGCAGAACCTGGGAAGATCACCAAACCTAGCATGAAAGCTTCCAAGTTATCAATCTGCAGATCCGTCTATGATTGACTTCCTTTTGCAATTATTTAATCTACCTGCCTCATTGATAATGCATGCAGATGTGTGCATTTATTTATACACCTCTTGAATGCATTATGAATGAGATTTGTCACAGTGAATTGGTAAGCAAATTTTTTTTTAAAAAGTACCTGTTGCAATCAGAAGAGAGGCAGACAGAGAGAAGGCCATGCTACCACTCCTCACATAGCCATAATAACACTGGGAGGTCAGTGTTTAGCTCTAAATGTTATAATACATAAAGGATCTAATGATATTGGAGCAAGTGCAGAGAAAAGATTTACAAGGATGACACCAGCAGGCGTATGCAAAACAGGAAAGGATTGACAGCGTGGGTATCTTTTCTCTACAAAAGAGCTTGTGTTGTGATGGCTTTAAAATTATGAAAGGTCTTGATAGAGTGGATACTGAGAGAATCATTTTGTGTAGAAAACTGTAACTAGAGGCCATCAATACAAGATAGTCATGAAGGGTGGAATGTTAGTGGGACGTAAATGGCATGAGTTATGACAAGATTTGCAATGGAATTGCAGGAGAAGTTGGCAAGGCCCTACGGGAGCAACCACTGCACCTTTCATGCATCTGCTGGGACATAAGACAAGTTTATTGCTAGGCAATTCACCTCTGGAGCTAAGCACAATCCTCCAAGAGTTGTTCCTCCAGCTCCACACTTTGTCATTTCTGACTCCAGCATCTGCAGTTCTTACTATCTCACCACATTAGATCATAGACCATAGACTCCCTACTGTGTGGAAACAGGCCCTTTGGCCCAACAAATCCACACCGACCCTCACAGCATCGCACCCAGACCCATCCCCCATAACCCACCTAATCTACACATCCCTGAACACTATGGACAATTTTGCATGGCCAATCCACCTACCCTGCACATCTTTGGACTGTGGGAAGAAACCGGAGCACCCGAAGGAAACCCATACAGACACAGGGAGGATGTGCAAACTGCACACAGTTGGCCGAAGGGGAATCGAACACGAGTCCCTGGCACTGTGAGGCAGCAGTGTTAACCACTGAGCCACCGTGTTGCCCCTTCAAGCAGCATGGCCACATGGGTCAAGCACAGGCAACTAGATTGGGAGCACTGGAATAATAACGTGCTAATATCAGCAAACTAAGCCTAGTTTTGCGACGTTTCGACAAGACACATTCAACATAAGACATAGGTACCACTGGGATTAATATTAATATTCAGTTTATCTTATCAAACATTAGATGCCTTATTCATGGCAGTATTTACCACATTAATTTTCAACTTTCTATCTTGTCAAACAGGCCAAACAACCAAAATGCTGAAATTTCTCAACATAGTAGTCAGAGTGAGTACCTAGTGACTTCAGCTCTTCATTTGCTTTGAAAAGTCTCTGCATTGCTCAGTACCAAACACTGTCACATGACACAATCTATGAGCAAAAGTTACACACACCCCATATCCACAGATATTAGCATCTGACGTGTGCCAATGTTCATGGCATCTCTCTGTTCCACCTTCAGGATGTTTAGGAAGCACAGACCTGCGTTTCTGGGTACACCAGCAAGTAGCATTGAAAGGTTGCTGAGGGTAGCGCAGACACCCACGTCATGGATTGGGCCAGGCTGCATCTCTGGGCTGTTCACATGCTTTCTTAGCACTCACTGACTTAGCACCAACCTGATTATCAGAGCAGCAAAGCCTTGCTTTGCCTTGCCATGCTGTACTTTGCTTGTTTGCACATTGAGTATCAGTATTGCCTTGGTGATGTGCTCTTTCGTGCAAATACACAGGTGTTTGTCAGTAGGGATGTGTATAGAGTGAATCTTGCTGCACAGCAGATCAAGGTGTCAATCTAACACCAAAAGCATGTGCCCAGCTGCCTGCATGCAAGCACACTATATGTGTATTCAACCAAATGGCAATATCAGAAAGTGAGTGGCAGCAATTCCGTGCTCAAGACAAGGGGGAGGGGTTGTTGCTGTCAGCCAGATGGTCCCAGTTCTGTCAGTCATGGGCACAACCTACACAGAGTCCAGCAGCTTGGCTAAGGTCATTCATCCGCTCGGCTGTGCATGGTCAGGGGATATGTCTGACTATAGTCCAGGGAGTAGGCAATGGTCAGTCCTTCAGGGCCATCACAAGCAGTCAAGGGAATGGAATATCATCAGTCGGGGAGCTGCAAACACCACAGTTAAGGGTCTGGTCAGTCATTTCTAGGGGCTATTCATCAAATAAAAACTGAAAGAACTGTGAATGCTGTAAATCAGAACTGTTCTGAGGAAGGGTCACCGGACCCAAAACGTTAACTCTGTTTTTCCCTTCGCAGATGCTGCCAGACCCGCTGAACTTTCCCAGCAACGTTGTTTTTGTTCCCTATTCATCAAAGTCATGCAGAGGTCTAGGGCGAATACATCCCTGGGCATCCAAACATTGATCGTTGAGGAGGGTGCAAGAGGAGTTGTAGCAGCAGCAAGGAGATCATTAACAAAAGAAATTGGGCAGTTTAACTCGTTGGAGAAGCGAAGCATGTCATAGAGTCATACAGCATAGAAACAGGCCTTCAACCCACCATGTCTACGCTGACTAACAAATACTGAACTACACTAGTCGCATTTACCTACATTTGGTCCATAACGTACTGTGCCCTGGCATTTTGACTACTTGTCCAGATGCTTCCTAAATGTTGCAAGTGCACTTGCCTCCATCACTCTCTTTGGCAGTACATTCTAAATTTCTACCACCCTCTGGGTAAAAGAACTTTTCCTCGGATTTTCTCTAAACCACTCACTCCTCATTGTAAACTTGTGCCTCTGGTCTTAGATATGTCTGCCATGGGGAAAAGATTCTCATAATCTCCCTGTCTATGCCTCTCATGATTTTGTATGCCTCAATCAGATGCCCCTTCAGTCTCCTCTGCTCCCAGGAAAACAAATCCAGCCTATCCAGTCTCTCATCAGAACTGAGACTTTCCATCCCAGGCAACATCCTGGTGAATCTCCTCTGTGCCCTCCCCAGTACAATTACATCCTTCCAATAGTGTGGTGACCAGAACTGCACACAATATTCCATCTGTGGCCTAACCAATATTTTATAAAGATGTAACGACTTCCTTGCTCCTATATTCTACACCCCAGCTAGCATCCTGTATTTGCCATTGCATTTATCACCAGCCTATCTACCTGTGCTGACACTTTCAGGGATCAATAGACTTTTACACCAAGGTCCATTTGTTCCTCAGTACTCCCAGGGATCTACTATCCTTTATATATCTCCTCCCCTCATTTGATCTCCCAAAATGCATCACCTCACACTTAACAAGATTAAATTCCATTTGCCATTGCTCAGCCCAATTCACCAGCTGATCAATATCACACTGCAGTCTGAGACCATTCTTCTCAAGAAGTTGGTCAACAAGACCACCAATTTTCAGGGCATGTGGAAATTTATTAACTATAACATTTACATTCACATCCAAGTCCTTAATGTACATAACAAACAGCAAGGGCCCCAACACTGATCCCTGGGATATACCACTGGTCACAGGCTTTGAATCACAAAAACAACATTTCATCATAATCATTTGCCTCCTAATTTGTAAGACAATTTTGGATCCAGTTTGTCAACTTGCTTTGGATCCCATGGGCTCTTTGGGCCAGCCTATGTAGAAGTGAGGACAAGGATGGTGATAGGGGAAATCTCATCATATATGAGTGGTGGGAGAATTTCATCAGAGGACATGGTGGGCTATGGGAGGGATATTATTAACATTGGCCACTACTGTGGCCTCTGCAAAGGAAGCATAGAGGATCAAGATAAGCTTCATTAAGGTATAATGTCAGGGCTCAGGTGGCAGAGAGGACATTTGTAGGCAAAGTTAAATGTGGTGGGTCTCCTCATGGGCAGGATGGGTGGAAATAGGCATGATCACTCACTTTCAACAAGTTGCTGCATGTGCAGTGACCAGAGCATGATGGAGCAGATGGTAGGATTGCCAAAGGTTATGATTCTGCTGCATTGACCAGTCAGAGGAGGGGGGGCTTCAATACAGACTGGCAGAATATGTTGCATCATTCTGACTTGCTGTGCTCTACACAATTGGATCAGGCAGCAAGGCAGTATGATAGATGCGGAGGAACTAGAATAGGAGCAGTCTTCCAAGGAGGGGACAAGGACATCTCAGAGGAGGAAGCTCTCCTCATGCATGACAAACCTCAGTTGCGTTTGGTACTACTAGCCAGACAGGACCTGATTGACACCTGGTTCCAGTAGATGAGAGGCAGGTGTAGCAGACCATCATGGACTGCAGAATAGTCACTGGTCAGGATGCCAACATTTAGTTTGCATATTGGAGGTGAACTGCAGCCTCGACTCATTTTGTGCTCACTATTGCTGACTGTCAATTAAAGCTTATGTACGGAATTGTCCAACTGCTTGCCTATATGTGATACTGGACAATGACAGGCTGTAGGTTTCTCACTGGGCATTCAAAAAAGAATAACAATGACTTAGATAGGTTATTTACATGGTCGTCTACTAGTTAAAGGTAGCTAAGGTGAGAGAACGGGGTTGTATGTGTGGGGCTGTGTCAGCTGTGCATATGTATTAGCATGCTGTTCCATTACATTGCCAGTAATGGGCAATGCTGGATAGCCAACACTCGTCCTGGTGCACAGCAGCCTTTTAAAGATAGTGAGAATGCAAGGAATGTTGGTCTTTTGGCTGATATCTGGAATGTGGCGAGTTGTTCTGGGAATGGCATGTGGTAAGACACGGCTAGAATTGAGTGAGAGGGACGCCATAGGACCAAGGTCGTTAATGGGGTAAGTTTGGTAAGATACAGTGAGAAATCTTACTAGGTGTTGCCTATAAAACCCTTTATAAAACTCAATGCAGTTGGCATTTAGCCAAAAAGATGCAAGATTCAACCTTTAGACTTTTAATAGTGAATTCAGAAGAATGTTCTGTTGAGAGAAGGGGCCTTACTATCACAGGAATTGACAGAAGCATGTTGCACAGATGTATTTGAGAAGAGGCTAGACAATTTTATGTAGGAGAAGATAATGGATGGTTACAATGATAGATTTAGCTGAGGAAAGATGGAAGGAGGTTTGAGTGGAGCATAAATAACAACACAGATAAAGCTGGATAAAAGTGCTCTACATCTTAAATAATCCCACATAAAACGTGTGGCTGTTCACTTTGATCTGTGAAAATCACATATAAGGACTCATATTTAACTTTAACGTTTGTGAACTAAATTAAAGAACAGTCACTTTTAAAGCATGCACTCTAATACCAAAAATGAATCGAAATATGCTTATTGAAAGGATTATAATTTTGGCTATCATAATAAATTGTTTCTGATTTTAAAAGAGGTATTTCTCACATCCGGGTTGAATAAAGTGTGAAAAACCAAAAGAACTGCACATGCTGGAAATCAGAAATAAAAACAGAAATTGCTGAAAAAATTCAGCAGGTCTGGCAGCATGGAGAGATATCAGAGTTAACATTTTGGGTCCAGTGACCTTTCTTCAGAACAAAATACAGTATATTTGTCTGTACTCAGCAACTGTCATTGAGATCTGAGGAACTTACACTGAGATTTCCTCTCCGATCATTGAAATTACCAGTAATGCATAATTGTATATCCTTGAACTATCACCTTGAATATAATTGGATGAAATTCTATCGCATGACAGAATTTTTTTTGTTGTTAATTGCTGACTCACAGATGCAGAAGTGACATCATTGGCACAAGGTAGGGATTTTTGATTTCTCATGAAGAACAGAATTGCCTAAGCACTCAATATGTAATTCATAGCAAGTATGAAATTCTGATAGAATACTGCAGTTAGTATTTGTTTGATATTGTAGTATATTGTCAATGGGCTTTTAGAAGACACCATGTGCTAACAGTTAACAATTTCACCCTTTGGATTTATGCACTGCCACATGTTCAACTGTAATCCTTGCAGTTACATTTAGGAATTAAAAAACCCAAAATTAAGTTTGTAATTAACATGTAGCAAAGCATATATGCTACAGTATCCAGGCAGCGCATGCTGCAAGGTTGTACAATCTGTTGTCAGCAAGACTGCTGATTTGGATCCCAGTCTGTCAGTGAGACTGAAATCAAGACATCTTTCTTTGTGGTTAGAGTTTATTCATTTCTCAATCTGTTCCTTTGACAGAACAGTCGCATCTATTTCCCCTTTATTTACTAAGTCAATCAATTAATCACTTATCCCCATTCACTTGCTTATTATAAAAAACATATTCCCCTTGTCTCTTTAAATAAATCTTTTGAAGATATGCAAACAATCCCTGAACAAAACTAAAAAATAATTTTTTTTCATGTTCCACAAGATGTCAGTTTGTAAAAATCTGACAACCAATGACTTAACTAACAACTCAACAACCTGCTTTATTTTGGAAATGTCTTTTCTTTCTAATATTTTGTCTGGATTCCAATTTCTAGCAACACCCTTGGTTGAATGTGCATTATCTCAAAGAGAACAGTTATCCATGTAACTTTTAATGAGAAAACTTTTCTCAAATCACCTCTTCCATACAATTTCCTATAAGTAAATGTTGTGACTTGTGCTCCTACTAATACCATTGTTTCAGATACTAAGATACTTATATTTTTATTTTTGTATTAATTAACAAGATTGGTTATTGATTGATTGTCACGAGTACCGAAATACAGTGAAAAGTTTTGTTTATGAGCAGTACAGGCAGACCACAGCAAGCAAAGGACGTAAAGATCAAAAAGACTTAGAGGTACAATGATTATATTCCAAATTACATTATTTGAGGCTAGAGTCCATTCAAAAGTCTGATAACGGCCAGAAAGAAGCTGTTCCTGAACTTGCTTGTGCATGTGTTCAGGCTTCTGTATCTTCTGCCTGACGGAAGAGGTTGTAGGAGATCAATACCAGGATGCGATGGGTCTTTATTGATGATGGCTGCCTTTCTATGGGAGCAAGCCATATAAACAGAGTCCATGGATGGAAGGTTGGCTTCCATGATGGTCTGGGCTGCCACCATACTGCCCATCTGACTAGTCCGTCCACTAGTCTAAGGCTTTCTTCCTTGCTATTTATCACATCATCAAACTCCATTCATCTGCAAACTTACTGACCAGACTTATCACATTTGTGTGCAGATCATTAATGTACATTACAAATGGTAAGGGATCAAATATCACATTCTGCAGTTTGTCACTGAAACAGGCTTCCAGTCCTAAAATCAACCTTTGACCATCACCCTCTGCTTTCTGCCACTAAAACAATTTTGGATCGCATTTGCCAAACTACCCTGGATCCCATGAGTTCTTACCTTCTTGATCAGTCTCACATGTGAGAGTGTCAGACATAGTCACCCCCCTGACAAAACTATACTGATTACTGTTAATTACCCTTGCTTCTCCCAGGCGCAGGTTATTTCTGTTCCTCACAATTTTTACCAAATATTGCCAAGCAATTCATGTTGGACACACTGTTTACGTAGCTTCAAAAATGCTGGCTGTTGAAGCTTTTCACTTTGTAAAAGTTCGATGTTTCTGTCGATTGGTTTATATTTCCAGGGGTGTATTGTTAAAACAGCTGAGAAAATCTTCAATGTTCCTGCAGTAAGGGGATCCATCCTAACATTCTGACCACCAAGTTCTTCCTTGAAACTCAGAGTTACTAGTCTAGCTTTAGCCTTGTATGTATCAATGCCACTACATTGGATTCCCTATTCTTTGTGTAGATGCTGAAAGTCCCCATTAAGCCATCCCAGGAATGTATTAATAAATGCCTGTTACATCTATTTCTAACACATATTTCTTTCTGAAAATTTAACTCCACTTAATAACGTCTATCCATGTTTGGCACTGTAGCACATAATTTAATTTAATTTAAATAATTTAAAAATAAGCACTGAATTAGGAATCTCCAAGTAGAATGTTAGCCACCTTGCATTAGTGTTGTTAAATGTTTTTGTATGTACTTCTATACAACATTCGTTATGCTTTCTAACTTTATCAATGTCTGATCAAGCCTCATAGTAATTTTATAGGTCATCTTTCTTATAAATATTGCCCATACATTTTAATAGAATTTCCAAATCTTCCTCATTGTCCAATTGTTGAGACTCTTGCTCCGAGAATGCTTTACACCTGATTTTTTTTCTACAAGGAAGCGACAGTACCAAGACAATACCTTGCTTTTTTCCCCTTTGATAAAAACATAACCTGTGATGACATATCCACTTCATTTTCCCATTGATTGTAAGGTTCAGCTTCACAAAACTTCAGTGGGACTTCATCTTAACACTTTGCACTTAGTTTCAGACATTCCTCTTCAAAGTAACTCCGTTGCAATCGTCTGTATGAAAATTACCCCTGGCTTCCAATATTTACCTTTAAGCAATTATTCTCTGCTACCAGTGTCAATCTGGATCCAAGCCACCTGGTGAGTCAGAAACAAAGACACTTTTACAGGGGGAAGAGTATGGGGTGAAGGGAGTGGGAGCAGGAGGGGAGGGCAGGGGAGGGAGACAGGGAGAGGGAGGGAGAGAGGGTGATGGAAAGAGGACTAAATCAAAATGGAGTTGGAAGGGAACCTACTCAGTTTAACAGCTCCTTCCATCCACCAGTCCTACCTGTTCTCTTTTTAGGAGAATCTCTAAATCTCCTATTTATTTTTTGAGCTCTAAGTCAGTCCCTAGACTGAGAAGACCTTCTGAATCTCCTGTTTTTTTTCTCTGTCTCTTTTATTTTTATCTCTCCACAATACCACTGTACAGCAGTAGTGTTTATTTTTACTGTTCCCTTTTTATATCTACACAGTCAATCAATCCCAATCATCTGATTAACATCTTGCTATATTAACACAATAAGTTCACTCGATCTGCAGCTATTAATCATGGATTTTAGATATTTACCAAACAGTACGGAGGTTCACAGTGTAGAACAGCAGCATACATACTAGCAATGCCGTCTGAGTTACATGCCTCTTTTAATGCTTTTCAAAACTAGAACTCTTCCCATTTCCCCTCCATTGACCCACCAATTCCACACCATTCAATGTATAGTAGCTGATTTTATTTTAGTCTATGTCACTGTTTATTTTCGAGATTTCTGACCATTTAAATTAACATGTCTGCTAAAAAGAAAACTAGAGATTGCTTTTGGAAGCACTAGATTGGGGAAAATACAAGTAATTAAGCAACTCTCCACAATTAAATTAACTGGTCACAGGGACGCCAGTAATTGAGCTACTCACTGCCAGAAGCCACTCAGAGCATTTGATGTGAAGTAAAACCAACCCCCCCCCTTTCTCAAAGGAGTTTCATCCAACTGTTAAATATTTTTGGACATTTGTAGTTGATCTCCTGCAGTCATCCTCATTTACACAGCCATCAAGGGAGGAGACACACGCACTGAATTTTCAGACCACAGACAGCTTTGCACAATACAGAAAAAAAGTGGCCATTTCCAAATGTTACTTCAAAAGAAAATGAGTCTTTTGCTCTCTCATTTAAATCAGGGCTCGATATTAGCAATTCATTCTTCTGAGTTACAAGGTTTTGTGGTTAATGCACACGCCCATGTCTTGAACACATGAAACTAGGTTCATAACCCATTGCAATGCTGAAGAAATGCTACTTTGATAGAAGTGCTATCCATCTGGTGAGGTGGCCCTGAACAAGGCCCTATCTACTTATTCCTCTGTCAAACTGGACATTAAAAAATCCTATTCAGACAAGAGAAGGGACTTCTCCCTGTGTTCTGGCCAATGTTCTTCCTTGAGACCAAACCACAAGAAAGGGTCACCTAGCCTTTGTTTTCTCGTACTATTTCTAGGGCTATGTACAAAGTGACTGCCGTATTAAAAATAAATGGATGCAGAAGTGTAAGAATCTTGTGGCTGATTTTGGTAATAGCTATCACTAAAGGGTAAAGAAGAAAATCTGCACCCGCCTGTATGACCAACCCCTCCCACCAGCTCCACTGTATTTTAACGTGTTAGGTGTGCGATTAATTCATGATTTCACAAAATAGATGAAATGAAAAGCACTATAAAACCATCAGTTAGAATAATTTCTCATGAAATATAGTGTCCAATCCATTGATTCAAAGTGAATAACAAGTTGCTTACAGAAGATTTGCCACACAATTAACAGCTGAGAAAAAAGTTTAAGGGAGAAAAGATTAAACAACACTCAGTGCTTGGACCTTAAAATACGTTTTGAAATCATAATGAAAATTAGACAAAGACTATGCTTTACATAACTGAAAATGTGAGGATCTGGGGAGCAAAGAACAAAGCAGAATGTAAATCTGAAACACGTTTTGTAGCGTGGTGAGTAAATAATGTTATCAATTCCATTACGGTCCTGATTTTAACCCTGACAAAGTTTGGCCAAGTGAGTAGCAAGAGCAGTTGAAAACTTACCCAATGCTCCCAAACCAAATTTAAGCTATTGAAGCAATTTCTTTCCCCTCCAGAATATTTTCTGGTCCCTCTCTCTAGTCACATTCCTGCTCTTGCCTCAATGGAATTTTGGAACTTGGATCTTCATTCACTCTGTGCCAAATTAGCTCTATCTAAGCACTCAGATCTCAAACTTGTACTCAAACATATAATAGAACTAAAAATTAGGTCTGCATCTCCTAATTGATTCAAACCTTTCCGGAAGTTTGTCATTGGGATGAAAGTTGCCTGAAGATCATCCAGCTTGAAGACAAAACGCTAGATACTGGAATGCATAAATGAACTATTTTTCAGGCAACAGTTTTTGAGCAGCAAGAAAAGAGAGAAAAATAAATATGAATTGATAAC
Source organism: Ginglymostoma cirratum (assembly GCA_024137785.1). Taxonomy (NCBI): domain Eukaryota; kingdom Metazoa; phylum Chordata; class Chondrichthyes; order Orectolobiformes; family Ginglymostomatidae; genus Ginglymostoma; species Ginglymostoma cirratum. The sequence continues at coordinate 4,985,886 of JAHRHZ010000030.1, read as the reverse complement.
AAGAGGCTAGAAACTGCTCTCTCTCTATGTCTCTCAACCTCAAAAATACCATTTACTAAGAGCTCAAGAATATCTTCAAAAATTGTCACTGCTGAAGAAACAAAATAACAGTTAAACAATCAGAACACAAGTCATTCGCATACTTAAGGATTCTAAGAACTATAAATTACAATTGCCTTTGTTTTTCTATCTATACCAGACATCTTCACCCTTCTGTTTGATGTAGTATTTTTATTATTTTGGAGGATACGCAGGCAATAAAAATTCCTCAAGAAAACCTTGTAATTTCGCTCCTTCACTGTGATCTAGTCAGTTAAGTTTTAATTGAAGTGTGATACCTGCATGTTAAAAAAAAGTACTGTGACCGAATGAGAAGGAGTCAAAAAGATGGGAGCAAATTCCCACTCCTTACTGAGTTATAATACCACAAAGAATATTGTTTACCTCCACTTGGCTTTCACCTAATTACCTCCCTTTCTCTCCTAATCTTTTCTGCCATGGATTGTACAAGCTCACCTATGAGAAAACAAGGTGTGGAGCTGGATGAACACAGCAGGCCAAGCAGCATCATAGGAGCAGGAAAGCTTGACGTTTCGGGCCTAGACCCGTCATCAGAAATGGGGGAGGGGAAGAGGGTTCTGAAATAAATAGGGAGAGAGGGGGAGGCGGATAGAAGATGGATAGAGGAGAGGATAGGTGGAGAGGAGGCAGACAAGTCAAAGAGGCGGGGATGGAGCCAGTAAAGGTGAGTGTAGATGGGGGGGTAGGGAGGAGATAGGTCAGTCCAGGGAGGATGGACAGGTCAAGGGGACGGGATGAGGTTAGTAGATCGGAGATGGGGGTGCGGCTTGAGGTAGGAGGAGGGGATAGGTGAGAGGAAGAACAGGTTAGGGAGGCGGGGACGAGCTGGGCTGGTTTTGGGATGCAGTTGGGGGAGGGGAGATTTTGAAGCTTGTGAAATCCACATTGATACCATGGGCTGCAGGAAACCCTACACATCTGGATGTCCCATCGTATCAGGCAATGGGACTCTGTGTGAGAACCTCTCTGGCTATGTCGAGAGCACCTTGAAACCCATTGTAAAAGGAACCCCCAGTTTCTGTCATGACACTACAGATTTCTTAGAGAACCTCAGCGCCCACAGACCAGTCAAACCAGGAACATTCCTCATCACAATGGACGTTTCAGCCCTCTACACCAACATACCCCACATCACTCCAACTGCCTCAGTACTCAATATCAACAACTGCAAATTTCTGGACACATTCTACAACTCATCCTCTTCATCCTCAACTATAACGTTTGACAACCAGTTCTTCATCTAGACTCACGGAACAGTCATAGGGACCAAATTTGCACCCCAATATGCTAACATTTTCATGCACAAGTTCGAGCAAGACTTCTTTGCTGTGCAGGACCTCTGACCAATACTATACACCAGATACATCGACAACATTTTCTTCCTTTGGACTCATGACAAGGAATCACTGAAGCAACTACACTGCGATATCAACAAGTTTCATCCCACCATCAGACTTACCATGGACTACACTTAAGAATCAATCTCAATCTTGGACACACGCATCTCCATCAAGGATGGACACCTCAACATCTCACTCGACCGCAAGCCCATGGATGACCTCATGATGCTGCACTTCTCTAGCTTCCACCCTAAACATATTAAAGAAGCCATCCCATACAGACAAGCCCTGTGCATACAAAGGATCTGCTTAGATGAGGAGGAACATCCAAAGATTTTGAAGGATGCCCTCATTTGAACGGGATACGATGCTCAATTCATTGATCGCCAGTTCTCCTATGACACAGTGAAAAGCTCAACAACCTCCTCAGAAGACAGACATAGGATGCAACTGATAAAGTACCCTTTGGCGCCCAGTACTTCTCTGGAGCAGAGAGACTACATCATGTTCTTTGCAGCCTTCAACATATCGTTGATGATGACAAGCATCTCACCAAGATCATCCCCAAGCCTCCACTTCTTGCCTTCAAACAATCGCCAAACCTTAAACAGACCATTGTTCACAGCAAACTGCCCACCCTTCAGGACAACATCGATCACAACACCACACAACCTTGCCGTGGCAACCTCAGCAAGTCAGATCATTGGCATGGATACTACTTTCACACATGGGAACACCACCCACCACATACACAACAGATACTCATGTGACTCAGCCAATGTTGTCTGTCTCATATGCTGCAGGCAATGATGACCCGAGGCATGGTATATTGGCAAGACCATGCAGATGCTACGACATGGATGAATGGACACTACCATGAATGGACACCAACAATCACCAAACAGGAATGTTCCCTCCCAGTCGGGAACACTTCAACATGTTTGAAGTACACAACAATGCAGAATTGCCAAGCAGAAACTGGTAGCCAAGCTCCGTACCAATGAAGAAGGCCTCAGCCATGATCTTAGGATCATGTCGTGCTACATGTGACCCCACCACACAGTTCTGTGTCTGTAAAATCTTCCTTACTGTCCTGTTTTCACACCATCACCTTGATAGATTGTTATGATCTCTCTACCTTAATTAGTTTGTATAGTTTTGGATTACTTATTACTTTGGTTTACCCTCAGCATGTGACTCATACCTATCAAATTATTCCAGTCGTTTGGTTTGTCTCCAGCACCACCTTATCTTTATTTTTTTCCAATTATCTCTCTGCCTCATTTAATTGGATTATAGGTCATTCCTTCACTTGTTATTCAGCTGTTGACACTTTTTGCTCACTATCTAACACTTTTGATCACCTGCAGAGACTTATTATTTGACGCTCCACTCACAGTATTTGTATGATCTTTTGATCTCTCTGCCTATAAATTCTGTGTCTGTGTACTACTCTATCACTTCACCTGACAAAGAGGCTACACTCCAAAAGCTTGTGATTTCAAATAAACCTGTTGGATTTTAACTTGGTGCTGTCTGATTTCTGACCTTGTCCTTGCCCTTAGGTCTTTAAAAGATTTCAATATGCCCGATGTAGATTACCCTCAAACAGCTGGCCCCAATCTACCTTCCCTAAATCCTCCCTAATATTGTGATAGCTAGCCTTTGCCCAACTTCATACTTTCACCCAAGGATTACTCTTGTCCTTATCCATAACTAACTTAAAATTTACAGTCACTGTTCCTGAAACGGTCCCCCACTGAAACTTCAATCACTCGGGTGAGTTCATTCTCCAATGCCAGTTCTAGGATGGCTCCTTCTCTCATTGGACTAGTTACATATTGCTTCAAAAAACTGTCCTGGACATACCTGACATCCAAGCCCTGGTGCTAAGCAAGTCCCAGTCAATGAAGGGAAAGTTGAAATCATCCAGCACAATACTGTTTTCAGATTTTTTCATAATCTGTCCACATATCTGTTCCTCTATAGTCCAAATGGCTGTTGGGAAGTCTGGAGTACAATCTCATCAAAGTGATTGCGTCCTTCTTATTCCAGAGGTCTATCTACATGGCCTCGTGGATGACACCTTCGAGGTGTCCTCCTTCAGTATAGCTGTGATATTTTTCCGTATCAGTAACGCAACTCCGCACCTCTTTCATATCCTTCTCTATCATGCCTGAAACATATAAATTCTGGAATGTTAAGTTGCCAATCTTATGGCCCTCTCAAGCTGGTCTCTGTAATAGGTACAACATCACAGTTATAAGTATTAATCCATAAGTTCATCCGCCTTACCTGTCATACTTCTCGCATTAAAGCAAATACACCTCAGACCACCAGTCCTGCCATGTCAATCACTCTTCTAACTCATATGCCACTTTAGCAGTTTCCTAAACTTAACCATTTCCTTTCCACAATGGACATCTAATTTCTTTGCACTTTCATTCCTCATCTGGACAGTCTGAAGGTTTTCCACTTCTTCCTTTAACGGAAGACAACTAGTTCTCAACTACCACCAGTCTCCTTCATTTGAGTAGACACATTCTCACGTTGAACAATTTCTCCTTTAACACCACTCAGTTCCTTTCTCTCATCGAAGATGTTGCCAAAATTACTGAATAATTTTCACACTTTTTTCACTTCAACAGTACTGGAATGATTTTAAGTGCTTTGGGAAGTACTGAGGTCGTGAAAAGTGATAGAAAATTAAAATAGCATTTATGTACGTTATCAGTTTCTTCACAATGCTACTGTCTAAAACACAATGTCACATGTGATTACACTTTTCAATGTTTTCTACCTGAATATCATTGTTTTCAATAATGGCAATGCTCCTTTCATACTTCAACTTGTATGAAATTAATCACTTGGGATCTTTGTTTCCCTCATCATACCTGCCAAAAATATATAACAAAAAAAATTAAGCGTTTGTACACCAGTCTTTGAAGGGCATGCATTTTGCCAGTGTCTGACACATAATCTTGCACAACAGACAACAACACTAATGTAACCTTCCTGAATTTGCAAAGACCAAACATCAGGAAGACCTGTTTTGTTTGCTGTATCTTGGAATGACGCAGTGATATGGCAGCAGCATGCCTCTTAAAATATCACATTGTGTAACCAAAGCTAACAATACAGTGCTCAGTTGAATGATATCAGGTTTCTGGAGAACTGAACTGAATTAACCTGAATTCATGTTGAAATAATGGAGGCAGCATTTGTCGACCTGATCACACTCTCCTGCTAGACATTGTGATATATCGCATTAGCTGTTAATGAGGTCATCCCTAAATATGCACTTCATAGTTAACCAGGTTAGATCTCATCGTCATATCACAATTGTTCATGCTAACAATGCACACTCTTCTTCTAAAGTGTAGCGTACCACTAAATATTTCACATGACTCACAGAATAAATGTGGCCATGCAGAAAATGCTGAAGGCTCACGTATTACAAACTGAACAAAACAAGTCAGTTTTTGTAGCAAAATGCATCATCGGCATCAATTAAATGCTCAGAAAGTGCTGGTTAGGTGACCATCTACATCAGATAAAATGTGACATGTAACCTCACACAATCAGCCTGTTCGGTGATAGAATGGCTATATTAAAGCAGTGGACATTCACGTCTGTCTGACAAAGATTCTGGAATGCGACGGTGAAACTCAGGAATTTTTTAAAAAAAACTTCATTCATGGCATGAAGATATTGCTGGCTAGGCCAACATTTATTATCCATCCCTTGTTACCCTGGAGAAGTTAGTGGTGAAATGCCTTCTCGAACTCCTGCAGTTCATGTTGACTGTAGACGCTCAATGCCACCAGGGAGGGAGACATCAAGGAAGGTATATGTATTTCCAAGTCAGGATGGGGAGTGGCTTGGAGAGGAACTTGCGGGTGGTGGATTCCCATGTATCTGCTGCTCTTGTCCTTCTAGACGGTACTGGTCGTGGGTCTTGAAGGTACCGTCTTAAGAGCCTTGGTGAATTTTTGCACAGTATATTGTATATGGTAAACACTGCTACTATTGAGCATCAATGATAGTGACTGAATGTTTATGAAAATGATACATATCAAGCTCATTGCTTTGTCCTGGATAATATCAATTTTTCTGAGTAATGCTGGAGCTGCACTCATATAGGCAAGTGACTTTAGGCAAGTGACCTACATCTTTTGGATGGTTGACAGGCTTTGGGGGAGTAAGGAGGTGACTTACTCACTGCAGGATTCCTAGCCTCTGACCTACTCTGCTAGGCAATGTAATTATATGGTGAGTCCAGTTCAGATTCTGGTCAATGGTAACAACCAGGATCTTGTTAATGGAGAATCCAAGAGACACTAGTTAGATTCCCTCCTGTTGGAAATGGTCATTGATTAGCATTTGTGTAGCACAAATGTTAGTTGCCACTTTTCAGCACAAACCAGGATATTCTCCAGGTCTTAGAAATAGTAGGAACTGCAGATGCTGGAGAATCTGAGATAACAAGGTGTAGAACTGGATGAACACAGCAGGCCAAGCAGCATCAAAGGAGCAGGAAGGCTGACGTTTCAGGCCAAGACCCTTCTTCAGAAATGAAGACTCTAGCCAGCAATATCTTCATTTCTGAAGAAGCGTCTAGGCCCGAGACGTCAGCCTTCCTGCTTCTCTGATGCTGCTTGGACTGCTGTGTTCATCCAGCTCTACACGTTGTCATTCTCCAGGTCTTGTTGCATTTAGACATGGATTGCTTCAGTTTCTGAGGAATCACAAATGGTGCTGAACATTGTGCAATAATCAGCCATCATCCCCACTTCTGAATTTATGATAGAGGGACTATCAATGTTGAAGCAATTGAAGATGGTTAGGCCTTGGACATTATCCTGAGGAACTCCTGCAGAGATACCCTTGAACTGAAATAACTGCTTCCAACACCCATAATCATCTTCCTTTGTGCCAGGTATCACTCCAACCAGTGGAGAGATTTCCCAGATTCCCACTGATTCTAGTTTTCTAGGGCTCCTTGACGCCATATTTAATCTAATGTGTCCTTTATGTCAAGGGCAGGCACTCTCACCCACCTTTGGAATTCAGCTCTTTTGACTATCTTTTGTTTATGTTTGGACCAAGGCTGTAATGAGGTCAGGCGCTGAATGGCTCAATGAATGAACCCAAACTGGGCATCAGCGGGATATTGCAAAACAAGTGTTGTTTAATAGCACTGTTGATGTGACACTTTCCAGTGATGGTCAAGATTGATGGGGTGGCAACTGGCTGGGTTGAATTCGTCCTGCTTTTTGTATTCAGGACATACCAGGGCAATCAAGGGAGCAGCAAGTTCCCAAGCACAAGTCTTCAGTCCTATTGCTGGAATGTTGTCAGGGCCCATAGCTTTTCTAGTATCCAATGCCTCCAACCATTTCTTGATATCACGTTGAATGAATCAAATTGGCTGAAGACTGGTTTCTTGATGCTGGTGGAGGCTAAGATGGATCATCCATTAACTTCTGGCTGAACATTATTGTGAATGCTTCAGCCTTACCTTTTGCACTGATGTGTTGGACTCTTCCATCATTGAGGATTGAGACATTTGTGGTGCCTCCTCCTCCAGTGAGATGTTTAAATGCCCATGACCATACACAATTGGATGCAGCAGGACTGCAGAACTTCGATCTGATCCGTTGGTTGCGGTATCACTTAGCTCTACCACTTGCTGCTCATACTGTTTGGCATGTAAGTAGTCTTGTTTGGTAGCTTCACAATGTTGACACCTCATTCAGGTTGTAGACTTGCTCACCAACAACCTCATCCACAACCTGAGCTACAAATCTTCTCAAAAAATTTTTGACACCTCATCTTTAGGTATGCCTGGTGCTGCACTTGGCATGCCCTTCTGCACTATCCATGCCCTTCTGCACTATCCATTGAACCAAGGCTGATTCATTGGCTTGACAGTAATGATTGAGTTGGGAGGTGAGAGGGTGTATGCTGGGCTATGAGGTTGCCATTTGTGCTGGACAGGCAAGGATTAATCAAGGATGGTTAGCATGGCTTTGTCAGGGAGAGATAACATCTGAAGAGTTTGACAGTAATTTTTTGAGAAGGTGATTAAGTGTGTAAATAACGGTAGTGCAATTATTTTTCTTTATTCATTCATAGGATGAGGGCGTCGCTGATCAGGCAGCATTTATTGCCCATCCCTAATTGCCCAGAGGGCAGTTAAGAGTCAACCACATTGGTGTGGGTATGGAGTCACATGCAGGCCAGACCAGGTAAGGATGGCACTCTCCTTCCCTAAAGGACATGAGGGAACCAGATGGATGTTTCCTGACAATTGACAATGGATTCATGGTCATCATTAGATTCAGAATTCCTGATATTTATTGAATTCAAATTCCACCAGCTACCATGGTGGGATTTGAACCCAGGATCGCAGAACATTTTCTGGGTCTCTGGAATAACAGTCCAGCAATAATACCACTAGGCCATCGCCTCCCACCAAGTAAAGGGTGATATTTGAAGGATGTTTCTGTGACTGGAAGGCAACGTCAGCTGGCATACCACAGAATTCAGTGCTGAGTCCACTGCTGTTTGTTGTATACATTAATGATCTACACATGAATGTTGGAGGTACAATCAGTAAGATGACAAGACAACTGCTAGTGCGGTAAACAGTAATGAGGAAAGCCTTAGACTGCAAGATGATATAGATGGGCAAATGGAATTTAATCCTGAAAAGTGTGAGGTGAAGCATTTTGACAGGACTAAGAAGGCAAGGGGGTACAAGTTAAATGGAAGTAGGACTGTAGGAAATACACAGGATCAGAGGGACCTCAGTGTGCATGTCCATAGATGCTGGACAAGGTGGTTAAGGAGGCATATGGGATACTTGCCTTTTATTAGTCAAGGCATTGAATAGCAGAATAAGGAGGTTATGATGGAGTTATATGTGATATTAATTAAGCCAAAGCTGGAGTAGTTGCGGCTGAATTGGTTGCCACAAGATAGAAAGGATGTGAGTACAGAAGAGATTCACCAATGGGATTAGAATAGATACCTGTTTGATGACTGGTGCAGACACAATGAGCTGAAGGGCCTCTTTCTGTGCTGTAAAAAATCTATGACTTTGACTCACTCATTAGTAAAATGTTGATTATAAAATTCAAAAGCAGAACTATTTGGTTTTTGCCAGTTTTGAAGCTGACTGGATTTTGTCCATTTTGAATAAACACTTGTGAGTTCATTGTAATCCAACTTTCTGCAGAAATTCTGGCGTACATTTTCCAAATAAAACTGAACCATTCAGTTGTTCAGTACATTTATTCATGCTAATTTATTTGTAATCATACTACATGAGCATGTCAAGAGATTGCCTCTCAACAAGGCAATATTTGTTAGAAATCTCAATTCTAGATATTAACATTTCCATAATGCAGATCTGTCTACAATTGTTGTGCTATTCCATTCATAAGGCAAATAACTGGTAGCTTTCACTACAGTCCAATTACTTTCCTGTGCTTAAAAAGTAAACTCATTGGCAGATTGGTTGTTAGCTCTCCACCGCACCCTCCCAACCTTTTAGGTGTTTGATGATAGGGCCCTCTTTTGCTGCAGTGGTAGCATCCCCACCCTTGGACCAGGAAGCCCAGGTTCAAGACCCAACTGCTGCAGAGGTGTGTAATAACATCTCCGAACAGATCGATGAAAGTGATTTTGACTAGCCAATAACAGACAGCAGAGAAATGGGGGCGGGGGGGCACTCACGGTACAATGGTGGTATCCTTGCTTCTAAGCTAGGAGGCCTGGGTACTACCAACTCCACAGGCACATCAATTCTCAGCAAAGCTGATTATAAAATATCAAGCAGGGAATATTGGATGCTCTTATGGTGCAATGGCTGTGTCCCTAGCTCTAAGCCAGGCAGCCCAGGTTCAAGCTCCACTTGCTCCAGAAGTCATAAGATCTCTGAACAGGTTGATCATGAAAATATCTAGAACAATTACATGTTGATAAAGGTACAAGTTGAATAAAAGGTATAGTAAAAATGCCATTTTAGAAGGACACCCATGTTGCAGTGATACAGTCCCTATCTCTGGACCTACAGGCCCCAGTTCAAGTCCCATTTGTTGGTGTGTAATAACATTTCTGAAAAGGTTGATAAAAAAAAGCAGAGGAATATGCAACCACAATTGATAAAAAGTATGTTTTATTGACTTCACTGATTTTTGTTTATGTATCAAGCGTATTTTTGAATCTTGGTTATCATTCAAGCTGGATGGACTTTGATTTGGATGTAGTTGATAGAACATGTCACCTCTATGTCTCAAAGATAGTCAAAATAATCATCGTAGGTATGTGAGTTAAATGGAAGCTATACTTTTTTGAAAAACATTATTTTTAAGTCAATAGAAAGGAAAGTGGGCAAACTGTCTACTAAATGCCCAATTTGCTATTGTTGACTTTCACCTCCAGTGAGATTAGACTCACCGCACCAGCAAGGTACCTTCCTTTCCTCATAAGCAGCTGGCAACCATTCCTGAAGAAGAAGAAAAAGGAGAAGGAGGAGGACGAGGACGAGGAGAAGGAGAAGGAGGACGAGAAAAAGAATCAATCATAATTACCTTCAGGATAACTCAACAGTGGTGGTGTTGCAATTCAGTTGAAAAACAAAACAGAGATTTGTTAATGGTGCCAGTGTCCAGCACTAACATTTTATCCTCAGCATTCATCCTGAAGGTCCTTTTCAATCTCATGATTGTCTGAAGGCTGATGCTTGGTTATGTTTAGTACACTGATGACTCTCTTTACTGAGATATTATGGAAAATGCAGCACATGATGACTTGCTATTTCCCTCAAGTCTATTCTTTAGAACCCTCAGGTGGTCCAGGCAGTGGAATAATTGTTCCAAAACTTCATAAATAGATTGCAAATAGAGTGACAATAAAGGATATTCTAATTCTAATTCTAAATAGATCAATGACTTTGGCATGGGCCTTGCTGCATAGCAACCGATGTCATCGGTCATGTCAAAGAAGTAAGCCTGAATCTACACAATCAACCAATGACATGGAACATGAACCAATGAACTGCTGCTGAATTTATTAACCATTGTAATCTAAGGATAGTGGCATGAATAGAAAAGATGCGCAGATTCATGTGTCACATTGTCTATCTGCACATTGACTACATAGTATCTTCACAAAGATTTTGTAGGAACAAGATTGGCTAGATGCACACAAATTAGAATATGCCTGCAAATGCTGGATATCCTGGGAAACTGTCAAAGAAGAGTGGTTCTTGGATCTCTGCTGCTGCGTTAAATTAACCGACAGGAGGCACAGAGATAACAAGGTGTAGAGCTGGATGGACACAGCAGGCCAAGCAGCATCAGAGCAGCAGGAAAGCTGACGTTTCGAGTCTGGACCCTTCTTCAGAAAATCTTGACAGGAGCACAGTCTTGTGAGAAGGGGATGATTATTTAGAACTAAGATAAGGAGAAATTACTTCAATAAGAGGGTTGTGAATCTATGGAATTTTCTACACCAGAGGGTGTGGATACTTCATTGTTGAATATATTTGAGGCCGGGATAAACGTGTTTTTGATCCCTTAGGAAATCAAGGAATATGGGGAGCAGGTTGGAAAATGGAGAAGAAGCCGAAGTGCTACCAAGTTAAAATGTTAAATGGTACAGAAAACTCAACAGGTCATATGTTTTCTTCCTGCTCATTTGGTGCAGGCGTTAGCAGGTGAAACTGACTTCCTGCCCCTACTAGCGAGAAAGCTCACCAAGATTTTATCAGCCACAACAGAATTGACCAGCAAGCTTCGCAGTAAATCATAAGCCTCATTACTAGAGTGCTGTTCTTCCAGAAACTGTCAATTAGTCAGATCTTTCAGATCTCGCAAGATGAGGAATATGGCATAAGGATAGTCATTGCTCACTGGGACAATAACTAATTGGGCTACTGACAAGACGTCACAATTAAGTGGCTGTTAATTTAACATTTAAGGGCCTTAATTCGTGATGATTCAAGAACGGACATTCTTGGCTAGCATTTCATTACTGAGATGGTAGAAAGGTGGCAACTGTCTGTCTGGACCAACCCATCCGATTTTCTGCTCTTCTTGCCACTTTCCTCCCTTCAGGGAGGGAGTAATCATGCTTTGCGAGTGCGAATATTGAATTTTCTTCTTTGTATGTTATTTCCTACACGATCTTCATTCATAAAGAATTTTGTATTTGATGAGAGCATGCAGTCCTCAATTTCTTTTTCAAAATTATTGTTTATTTTTCCTTAAATACACTGTTGAGATCTTGTCAGTCACAATCCAATTGATTCCAAAAATAAATATAAATAACAAACTGCGAGACAATGAAAATATTTAAATGGCATGTCTGAAGTCTACAGCCTTCTATTATCATGCGGACCTTTTTTCAACAACTTTTACCTGTGCTTACCACAGAAGGCAGCTTCCATAGGCAGCCCATACTTGCTATGCACTGGAATTTCATGGCATGTCTGCAGTGTATGGACCTATTATGGGTACTATTATGGATGCCGAACACTACCAAGGCTTTCTAGTTATCTTGGAACTTTGCCCGAATTTAAATAAAATTCCAAATTCTACTGAGACCTGTGTCTAACTTGCATGTATGATTACAATGTTGGAACCCATAATGTACGTACTGTGCCAAAGAGAAAGAGTGCAGATCCCAATACCTGACAATAAAAACACTCAGGTCTAATACATGACAGCTTTCTAGTTCCATGGCCCTTAATATCAGTTCCAAAGTGTCCTTCTTCAGAAACAATTTAACTATTAGGCACAACAAGCTGCATAGAGTTCTGTTTCATCCAGTAACATGAACACATAGTTCAAGACAATGAACAATACCATATTTCTCACAAAGTTTTCATGCCAAACAGCCCTTTTACCTTAGAGTTGTTCATTTTGAGGCAATAATTTCCTTCATAACAGGATAACCCCAAAAGTTCAACTATTCAAGGGAACTGCTCTGCATTTTCTCAGTAGGAAACTTGCTTGTGAATATTATCAAACAAAGTAAAACAGTCATCAATTTATCCATTAGGAGCAAAAACAATGTACTGTGGATGCTGGAGGCCTGAATTAATTCTACTTGTAAGGTGTTTGGGTATGATTTTTGCACCATATGGTTTAATAACTGAAATGAACCTTGCAGACTATTAGTCTTGCAGTGAGCCATTATTTTGTTGCTTTGAGTTTAAGTAGCTAAACCTCACATCAAACTTTGTTATTAAAAGTCATTGCAATGCTCGTAATGTGAGCAATTGGTGTTCAGTCAATGCAAATGACCAAAACCTATTTTTTGTTGGATTGTTCTGTTCTGCTATGGTTTGTCACAGACAACAAATTTTCCATGATTCTGCATTGTAATGCAACTGCAGTTGTTGAGGCTCAAAGCCAGATTTGAAAAGGAAGCTGCTTGGAATACAGGTGTATGTGTTTATCAATGGTGATGTCGATGTGCAGCTGTGTAATTCATTTTGACCTGGAACACTGTACAATAAAACAGTTGCCCACATTATTTCCAGCACACAAATTAATTTCAGGAGAGGTCAATGGCAAGCATATGCTATACTGTGTTCCTCAAGCTTTATAAAAAGTAGTTGTTTACTGGATGAACTGTGCATGTCATAAGGATGATAGTATACCTCCACAGAAACAAGGACTGATGCATTAGGACAGTAGAATATGTCTAAGAAATTTGTGGGAATGGCTGGATTGCATTATTTTTACTTGAAGGAAAAACCAATTATTTTGTTTAATGCGTTGGAAGTATTACCTGGTTTATTAATATACAAGCACTGGCACTCAAACTCACACTCAGGTGAACATTCTCCACATTTGAGTGTCAGTTGATTATTCAGCCATTGGTACTTGCACATCCAACAGCAGACCATCTGATGATGTTGAACATTCAGAGCTAAGTTGACATGCTACTTGATAGCCTTAGGGCATGCAATCTAAGCAAGCACTTTTATTGTCACTGAGGAAGGTTGCTAAACCAAAATGTTCACTCTGCTTTCTTTCCACAGATGCCGCCAGACCTGCTGAATTTTTCCAGCAATTTCTGATTTTGTAACTTTATTGTCACTCCAGTTAGGACCAATTACTATAATGTATTCTAGGATTCATATCTGATTATTTCCCAAACTGTATGGATCAGTCCATATCAGGAAGTGAATCTACTGGATGAACTATCAAGAAGCTCCAAAACTGATATTTGGAATCACAAAGCAATTAATCCTACAAAATTGGCAAAAAATATCCAATGATAGAAATTACAAAAACAACAACTTATACTTATTGATATGGACATCATAATTTCTTTGGATCAGTTGAAGTTAAATTGTATAAACCTTCTTACCATATTCTACATAATTTTACCAGAAGAAGACATCCATTTGTATCTTATGCTTTAATGGTCTTCCCTAAACTTATTACTATCTCTATTAATATTTGGGTGAGAAAGATGTATGTCACACCTCTCAGTTCCCAACTTTTTAAACAACTTTTTTTTCATTCGTGGCATGCAGGCATTGCTGGCTAGCATTTATTGGTCATTCCTAACTTAAAATGAGACGGTAGTGCAAGCTGGTTTCTTGAAACATTGCTGTATATGGGGTTAGATACACTCAGAGTGCTGTCTGAAGTAAGTTCCAGAATTTCAATTCAGCAACAACGAAAAATTGGCGACATACTCCAAGTCAGGATGGTGTGTAGCTTGCAGGGCAAGTCACAGGTGGTAGTCCTCCTGTGTAATTTCTGCCATTGTCCTCCGTGGAAGGTGCTGTTGAAAGAGTCTTGATGAGGTGCTGCAGTGTACCTTTTGATGTTACACAGCACCAGCAATGTGCATTGGTGGTAGAGCGAGTAAATGTTTTTGGATGTAGTATCAATAAAGTAGCCTACTTTGGCCTGAATGGTGTCAAGCTTCTTAAGAATTTTTGGAGTGGGGAGTATTCTATCACATTTCTGACTTGGGCCTTGTAGATAATGGACATATTTTGGGAAGTCAGGAGGTAAGTCAGTTGCTACAGGATTCCTACTCTTTCACGTGCTTTTGTCACCATCACATTTATCATGGCTCACATTCTGGACAATGGTACCCCCACTATCACCACTCTCCCATCTCATACTCACACACACACACACAGATAATGGGGGAATCCTGTGGTGATAATGCCATTGAACATCAAGAGGTGACGGTTAGATTTTCTCTTGTTGGAAATGGTCAATTCACCAACTTGCACTTGTGTAGTATAAATGTTATTAACTACCTATCAATGCAGCATTGACGTTGTCCAGTTTTTGCCACATATAAATATGGACTATTTCCGTAACTGAGGGATTCTCAGTCGTACTTAAGATTATGCAATCATCAGCAAACACCCTGTTTCTGACTTCATGATGAAACAGCCGAAGATGATTTGGCCTAGGACTCGACCCTGCGGAATCCTTGTGGTGATACCCTGCAACTGGGATGATTGACCCCCAGCAATCATCTTCTTTTGTGCTTGGAATGGCTCCAACGAGTGGAGAGGTTTCCTCCTGAGTCCCATTGACTTCACTTCCTTGATGCCACAATTGATGCCACAAAATGCTGATCTGACGCCATGAGTAATCACTTTCACCTCACATTGGAGTTTAGCTCTTTTGTCCATATCTGATCCAAGGCTGTCATGAAGTCAGGAGCTGAGTGGCCCTCGTGGAGCCCAAACTGTTGCCCAATATTAAAAATACTCATAATTGATTCATGGAAATTATTTACTATATTGAATTACGTTTTTATAACTTTAAAAATAAAGTGTAAACTATAATGTATGCTGTCATGTCTCCTCCTTTCCAAAGAGAATATGTCAAGTTTTAACCCTTCCTTATAACTTAAAATCTTGCTCACTTCTATACCTTCTGAAGGACAAATTTACATTCAGTAACATCTCACAAATAGCACTGTGATAATAACCGAATCATTTGTTTTTCTGAAGTTTGTTTGAGGGATAGTTGTTGTCCAAGAAATGGAGAATTCTCCTACTTTGGGGAATAGTCCCACTATAATTTTTTTTTTACATCTGAAGAGACCACCTTGGTTTCATCTGTCATATCATTCAAAAAGGTAATGCTAACAGTGCTGTATTCCATCAGCACAGCATTGAAATGTCTGCCTAGATGATGTGAAGTTTCCAGGGTGAAACTTAACGCAGAAGCTACTGATTCAGAGGAAACATGATATTACTGAGCAATTACAAAATACAAGTTTGAATATAAATGCACAGAGCAAGGAAAAGTCAGTTCCTCAGAACGGAAGGTCAAGAATGGAATAAAGTGAGAATAAGCTCGGCATTGCATTCACAAGAAAAGATCTAATCATTATACTCTTTCAATAGTGACATTCCTGCATTAACTAATACTAATGAAAAATTCAGTATGGCATTTAGGCAAAGGAATATCACTTTTTATGCCTACCATGAATTTCACAACCTTCATCTCTTTCTCATCATCACGCTATTTCATTTATCCTATATTCTCTCTTTATTCCTTGTTCCTTACTTTTTATGTTCTATTTATTTGGATTGAACTGCAACTGCAATTCATTGACCCAATTAGCAAACAATAACTTACCTTCAGATAACAAGCCTAACATAGAAAAATAACCTAAGGTATTTCAAAGAAAACTTATCCAACAATAATCCAGCTTTATTTAAAAATTTTGCTTGCTTTGTTCCTATGTCACCTCTTTATTGTCTGCAAGTTTGAAGATGTTTGCTCAACTACTGTGAGCCTACATAATATAAAGCTCCAATTACAGGAGATCGTGCATTAAATTAATAGATTAAAACTAATAGCAAAAAGAACAAAGGTCATGATTTATTAATTTTTGTTCAATTCATATTCTATACAAATTGGTTTCTGCTGTCAACGTGGGTCTTAGGCTTGGCTCTACAGAAAAACAAAAAATAATTGATGTGTTATTAATAAACTCACCCATAAAAGTAATCAGTTCACGTTAGAAACGCTGGCAAAGAAAATTCTTGACCTTCCTTCTGTGGCCTGGAATTCAGGTTTTGCTTCAGTCCCAAAGTTATAACTTTTAGTTTGGAAGTTTTCAGCTCTTCTGGTCAGGTTCTGAAAAAGAGAGATGTAGAGAGAAAAAAGAGACATTAACTTATGCATCTACAGTATCCTTACGTGTACTAATGACATTTGACAACCAGGTAGGAACTGATCCTTCACGGTCTGATTATGTGGACAATCCTGATGAGAAAATACAGGGGTGTATCAGAGGAGTTTCTACTTTCACATTGTGGATCTACAACAGTGAAGAGTTCTTCAATGTTAGTTTGTGTCACATTAGAATCAGAATCCCAATATTTTGAGATTCACTGGGCTGAAGAGGTTGACTTATCGACAATAGCTAAACAGATTAGACCTTTATTCACCAGTATTTCAAAGAATAAGAGTGATCTTATTGAAACATACAATATTCTGAGGTAGATGTTGAGGATATATTTCCATTGGTGGAGCAATCTCAATCTAGGTGACTTACAGCAAACTTTTTATTAACCAACACCTCAGGGAGTAAACAAGCATGGGGCTGGATGAACACAGCAGGTCAAGCAGCATCATAGGAGCAGG
>JAHRHZ010000030.1:4924508-4953803 GCA_024137785.1 Ginglymostoma cirratum | reverse complement strand
ATAGGGGCTATGGGGTGGATAGAGAGGCATAAGTATTCATAGAGGCTGTGAAGGGTCATGGGTGGTCGGTAAAGAATTGACACAAGGGCTATAAAGGGCCATGGGGTGGATAGAGGATGTAGGTTGGCATGGAATGAAGGATTTTGGGAGTTTGTTGGTGGGGGTGGGGATTAGCATGGAGTAAATGAAGGAACCAAGGAAGGGGCAGGTATCATGGAATGGTATGGATTAGCACGGGGAGTATGTTGAGGGTGGAAGGTAAGGGATGTGGATGTTTATGCTTTCTTTTCACATTTGTGACAAAGTACCAATGTGCTTCCACACATCCTAAGTCCCTGTGATTACCTCTGTACCCTTCCAGGTACAGCACTCACAAATTCCATAAACACTTGCCCTCACTCAAACAAAAATCTCAACATCTGGGGCCACATTTTCCCTGGTCAAATTTGCCGAGTCCAGAATTGGAGAAGTGAAAATTCAGGCCCCTATCAACTCCACATTCAGTAATTTGTAAGACAAAGAATTTGAGCTGAAGATTAAGAGTTAAAAAAACTAACCATTGAGGCATGCCAAAGGGGCACTCCACTCTAGCACATTTCGGTCCGGTATAAGTAGAGCTGATTCCAGAAAATCAGGCTGTGAATCTTGAATGCAGCAGTTCAGGTAGAAATATTACGAAATATAATTGCAGAATCTGTGTCCTTCCAGTACCAGTATACTCTCCTACCTTGACAGTTTTGTAACAGTTAGCTAATAGCTCTATTAGATGAAAGTAGATGCATGTAAAAAGTGCCCAAGATTCCATACTTCTCATTCTTAAGATGTGGGTATCACTGGTAAGGGCATCATTTATTGTATTTCCCAATGAATGGTACGTAAGGCTATTTCAGAGGGCAGCTGGTATGCGATTAAAGTCACATTTAGGTCAGACCGGTGAAGGATGATAGGCTTCTTTCCCTGGTCTGCAACAATAAACCAGTTGGGCTCTTAGGACAATATGGCAACTTTATGGTCATTCTTACTGAGACCACCATTTTATTTCAAAACATTTAAAAAAAATCAAAACTCAAATTCTCCAACGGACCTAGTGAGATTTGAACACACAATCTCTGGATTATTAATTCAAGTCACTAGATCACTAAATTAGTTATGTAGCCTTTACACTACAAAGAAATTTACCTCTTGTGAAATACCCAATGATAATTGCAACTGGCAGCCTTAAAACAAGAAAAGAGTTTTAATGAGTCTTACAAGGAGTGACTCAGCTATGTCAGCAGGTGTAACTTCCTGAACTCACCACATAGATTGGTAATAGCAAAGACAATCAACAGTTTAAAGGAAACTGGATAGGTACTTGAACGAAATAGATTTGCAGGACTATGGTGATAGAGCAGGAGAATGGAACTGACTGCAGAACTGACAATCTACAGAGAGTCTACATGGAATTAATGGGCCAAGTGGCCTGGCCCGTGCCACAATGACTCGATGACTAATTATAATGGATGGAAAAATCACCGGCTTGCATGCTAATGATTTCCCAAGGTGTATTACCTGTGGAAACTGTGACCCACTGGGAACAGTGGATTGTAGAATCTCCCCTATGGAATTTCTGTATATCAGCTACCTAAATGTTCAGCTCTGTTTTGATGCCCCCCTGAATTTAATCCAATTATTTTTCTTCCACAAACCATCTAAACATTTATTACTCTGTCTTGCTAAAGGTGAATGGATCTTTTTCCCTAAGGATTCTGAATGCGTAGGCATGCTGGTTAGTTGAGTCTCAATTTATGAAACAAAATCAGAGCCTGTTAGTCAATCAATGTTCAGCTTTCTCTCCTTCATCCTATGTCTAGTTCTTTCAATTATACAGTACCTGATGATGGAAATTGAAGCATGCCACCAATAAGGTCTTGCTACATTGTTCAAGTCAATTCCTACTTAATAGCAGAGTTCTCTCCATTGTGCATATTTAAAAATGCCTGATAGGCATGGAAAGAAACTGGTGTGTAATCAATCCTCGGATTCTGAATTAGCAGTGAGTCATACTTACTTTCATAAGTGCATCAATATAACAGGTATCAAACTGGTGAAATGCTTCAATTTGCTTTTAAATAAATAACAGAAATATAATTAAATTCATAATATTAAACCTTTTTCCTTAACTTTTCTTCCTTTTAACTTAAACTTCACCATAGACTTTTTTTCCTCAGCAAGGATTGGCCAAAATTTGCATTATACACCACCTTTAATGTAGTAAAATGTCTAAATGCACATCACAGGAGTATGATCAGACAAAGCAGAAAGTGAACCAAAGAAGATGTCATTAGGACCAGCAGCAAAAGGCATCACAAGGAGATAAATTTTATGAAATGTGTTAAAGAGATGTTTAGGTAGGAAACTCCAGAGCTTAGGAAATAAAATAGCTGAAAACTCACTGCCAATGGCTGAGCAAATTATATCAGAATGCACAAGTGGCCGGAGTTGAAGCAACACAAGGACTCTCATAAAGTTGGAGGGGATTACTGCAAAAAGCTCAAGGATGGACCTCAGTGACCTGATGTCTGGAGATTGATTTTACATAGTCTACACACCAGCTTCATTATTACACGATTTATACCCTGAGTCAGTGTATAACGGAGACCTGGGTCAGCGGGGAACACACTTGAAATGTCACAGTGAACTTGTCACCGGTCTTTTTTGCCTGCATGATATATATGCTGGTCCACTCCTTAGTCACCTGCTTCTCACCACCAATACCACATCTCCTTCCCAAACCATCTTTACATATGACTAAAGGAGATGTAACACCTGACCTTTCACTTCCTCTCTTTTCACAATCTGCAGCCACAAACAATCCATTCAATTGAAACAACAATTTACGTGCACATCTTTCAATGTGGCTTACTGCGATTGCTGCTCACAATGTATTGACTGCTTGGCAGAACATGTCCACTCAATTCATGAGGATGTCTTTGAGCTTCCAGTGGACTTTCTTTTAATTCTCCCCTTTACTCTCATGCTAACACTTCTATCTTCAAATGACTGCAATGTGCTAGTGAAATACAGCATAAGTTCAAGGAGCAGCTTTGAACTTACACTGAATTTCACTAGCACGTTGCCGTCGTTTGAGGATTGAGGTCAGCAACTGCTGACTATTCAGGAGAAGACGGTGGCATTGTGAAAACATCAAACGACTAGTAAGCCGGAAGTATCCGTAATGCTCTGAGGACATGGGTACAAATCTCACCATAAGAGGTAACAAGCATGGGGCTGGATGAACACTGCAGGTCAAGCAGCATCATAGGAGCAGTAAGTTTTCCTGCTCCTACAATGCTGCTTGACCTGCTGTGTTCATCCAGCCCCATGCTTGTTATCTCGGATTCTCCAGCATCTGCAGTACCTTTTATCTCTCACCATAAGAGGTGTTGGAATTTAAATTCAACTTTTAAAAATTTGGAAATAGAAGTTAGTCTTAGTAATGTTAGTGTCAGCAATGAAACTAGCTGTTATGTCCTATAAGGAAGGCAAACTGCCATCCTTACTTAACCTGGCCTTGCATGTGGTTGACTTTTAGATGCTCACAAAGACCAGGTAGGGATGGACAGCAAATGTTGGGCTAGCAACTAATATCCACATTCCACGACCTAAAAAAACTCTGTCCCATTTGTTTCCGTTTCTTTGCATATTTTGGATTTTTCTCTTTTTTTTCTCACACTTTGCAGCATACACATTTTTGTTCATTTGGGCTGAAATCTTACATTTTTTGGGTAAGTCCAAATTGTATTTGAGGATTTGTCACCATAAGGCCTACTGAGTTTTCTTGGCCTATCTTATGAAACTTGACAAATTAATTTCCATGCCCACTCCTCTGTGCTATTTTTAAAATACTGCACAACATACATATAAGTACTGGCATTTGGAATCTGCCTTGCTAATTGAAAGATGTGTCCACAAGATGTCAGAGAAGTGGAAGATGGCACCATGATTCTCCAACAAGCTTCTGGAGATCCTGGTTAATGGGGTGTTGTAAAAGAAGACTGTCCTCTTCCTGTAGAATTGGCAGAGGAGACCATGACACGAGACCCTGCCAGCCTGACCCGTGGTCACTGCTTAGGTCAGTGCCATCTCCAGTGCGCAGAGGAACATCTAGCAGTGTTGCAAGAAGGTGAATGACCTGCTCAGCAACTCCAAGGTAAGTGCCACACTCATGTCTCTGCCACCGCATACTCACTCTATCACCTTCCTCCCACCAAAGCTCATGTACTGTCTTTGTTGCCTGCAAAATCTTCGGTCACCTGCTCTCCCTCCTCAGCTGCCCACAACACTAAAGCTGCACGGTCTCCGTGCTCCCTTCTCAGTCTATTGGTACGTTCCTTTTTATCTTTCTCCCTCATGCATCAGAACTGACAGCCATGCCACGCAATGCCTTCTCACTCTCTCACTCCCACTTTTTCTCATTGCTGGAGAAGACAAAGCATAATAAAGAAGGGAGAGGCTGGAAGGGTGGAGGGGTGCTGTACATCAGGCTCCTCAACCCCTACAAGAAGAGACTGTTGGCCCTCACAAGCAAAATCAGGATTGCTTCTGCAGAGATGCTGAAACATCCATGTCTTGCCAAATGCTTCAGTATCACTCTTAACGGCCATGATCACTATCATTCATTGGATGGCATGTCTAACCACTGATGGTGGTGCTCTCCTCCTCTCTTTTGACTTGTAACTTCTGCAAGCCTCCCCATGAGGTCTGCTTCAAAATGTAGTTGCTGATGCACCCTGTATTGCAAGTATGTGTTTACAGATCACATAGCTGATGTTCAAGATAGTCAAGGGGGGCCAATAGCTGTTGGATGCCAATGTCCAAAGGGCTTAGGATTTAATGTGGCTAGTACCAGTGTCTCTTAATCTGAGCTTGGTTTGGTTACATCTGACATGGAGGTAGATCAGAAGAAGTGGTGAGACAAATCCACCAGATACACAATCTGATTTCCTTGTTGAGTTTTCCTAATGTAGAGCTTGTTTGCTGAGTTTAGGAAGATAAGAGTCTGCATAATAAAAGGCAAATTGTAGTGTTAACAAGGCATGTTTAATAAGCATTAATCTCTGTCAATTGGCATCTTACCAGCATCTAACCACACCGTTTGTGAACAGCATAAAACATCAAGAGAGATGATCGCAATGTAGAGATGTACCTTACCATACTTTTTACCTGATTCTGCTACATATCTCACCACAGCCTACATTGCTCACACCCCTTTAAGATTCCACCTTTTGTTTCTTTTTGATCCCATCTTCATTTAGTTTAGCCCTGTAAGATTAACTTTCCTTTCATCCAAACTCTCCTATCTTCCACCATATTACAGTCCTTCCTTATGCCCTTGCCCCATCCACCTGTTGCACAAAACCTCATCTTTAACTTTGCCCAGTTCTGATGAAAGACTTGAAGCATTAACTCAGTCTTTCTCTCCACAAATGCTGCCTGATGTGGAGTATTTCCAGCTTTTAATTTTATTTTCTGCTGTTATTTCAGTCTCTCCGAAGTTCCAAGCTCCAAGATGGAGTAATTTGCATAACTGGAAACTTACTGAGGTTAACTGTTATAACTGGAAAAATGTAAGATACTCTGACAAACCTTTTGTTATCACATGAGCATATATTGTAACAACATTGCATCAACATCTTGGTAAAATGAAACATATAAGATTTGAGAAGTTTTCACAGAGTGGATATAGAGATAATGCTTCATCTTGTGGAAAAATCTAGAACTAGGGCTGGTCACTATGCAGAAATAATGGGTTGCCTATAAAAGACAGATATGAGAGAATCTTTTTCTCATAGATCAACATGAACCTTTAAACTCACTCACTGAAGACGCAGTGGAAGCAGAGTCTCTGAATATTTTTAAAGCAAAAATAGATTTTTGATTTTAAAAAAGGGTGAATGGTTATCAGAGATAGATGGGAACGTGGGGTAATCAGATCAGACATGATCCTATTGATTGGTGAGCTGACTCAAGGGGTCACATGACCCACTCCCACTCCAAATTCACATGCTCATATGAACAATAATGTGAAGTCTCCACAGCAACTGAAGGCAAGGAAGTTTTGGGAAATCCAATCTAAATTGGTTCTCCAAACCACAAAATGGAACAACTCAAGCCCATTTGGTGCATTATAAATGCAGTTTTAGGTTTTTGTAGGCCTACTGTTAGATTCTCTCTCTCCTGAGTACATCACCAAATGACAGCAAATGTGCAGCCTGGTTAGATGGATCAAACAACTGTGTTTGGGTTGTATAGAATCCAATTCCCTAAGGAAAACTGTGGAACTGTTAGAATACTGAGCTTTGCACTAATGAAGCTAAGTCCTGACAAATGGTTTAAGCCAAGGGTACCCAATGTCATATCAACTTTTCATTAACAAATGGCACTGGTTTTGCCCCTATTAAAGGGAAATGGTGATGTAGTGGTAATGTCATAAGGCCTGTAATCCAGCCCAGATTAGTATTCTGAAATATCAATTCAAATCCCACCGTGAATTTTTTTCAAAAATTCAATCAATTTATTTTGATAAATTTAATCATCTCTTTAATCCCATCAATCAGTGGTGATTGTTGTAAAAACCCAACTGATTCACTGAGGTCCTTTAGAAAAGAAAATCTGCCATCTTTACCTGGTCTTGTCTACGTGGCATGGTCACATAATGATTAGTACTGCTGCCTCACAGTGGCTGGGACCCGGGTTTGTTTCCATCCTCGGGTGACTGTCTGTGTGGAGTTTGCACATTCTACCTGTGCCTGTGTGGGTTTCCTCCACGTGCTCTGGTTTCCTCCCACAGTCCAAAGATGTGCAGGCTAGGTGTATTGGCCATGCTAAATTGCCCATAGTGTGCAGGGTTGTGTAAATTAGATTGGATTAAACATGGGAACTGCCCGGCTACAGGGAAAGAGTAGGGAAATGGGTCTGGGTGGGATGGTCTTAGGACGGGCAGTGTGGACTTGTTGCGCCAAATGGCCTGTTTCCACACTGTAGGGATTCTATGATTCTATTCTGACCAACTAAGAAAACAAAAGCCACTTTGGCAAGCCCTGGTGCATATTCGTCAGTTACAATGCAAAATCCATTTCATTTATTTCTGGTAAATTATTCATTCAAGATATCTTTAGCATACTTGTAGAAATTGGTTCTAATTTTGTTGTTAGAAAATATCTGGCAAATGAATTAAAGAATGGCAATAACATACAGTTCACAACAAAGCAGGGGAATGTGGACTGTCCAGTATCTAGACAGTTCTTACAAATAACTTTCATATTGACTTTGGGCTCAGGAGTGTCCATCTATGTTGCATGATTCTACTTAATAATGGAGGGTTCAGTTTTATGTTAATCTTAAAAATGCACAGACTTCACAAACAACGTGGTGTGCTGCGGGGATCCATGTCGAGTCCACTGATTTTTGTTATTTTGTATAAATATAGGAGGTATGGTTAGTAAATTTGCACATGACACCAAAATTGGTGGTATAATGGACAGCCAAAAAGGTTATCTCAGAGTACAATGGGACCTTGATCAGATGGGCCAAGGGACTGAAGAGTGGCAGATGAAGTTTAATTTATATAAATGTGAGGTGCTACATTTTGGAAAGGCAAATCAGCCCAGGACTTATCCACTTATTGATAAAGTCCTGAGGTGTGTAGCCGAACAAACAGACTTTGGAGTGCAGGTTCAAAGCTCCTTGAAAGCGAAGTCGCAGGTAGACAGGGTAGTGAGGAAGGTGTTTGGTATGCTAACTTTTATTGGTCAGTGCACCGAGAATAGGAGTTGGGAGGTCATGTTGTGGCTATACAGGGCATTGGTTAGGCCACTTGTGCAATACTGCGTTCAATACTGGTCTCCTTGCCAAAGGAAGGATGTTGTGAAACTTTAGAGGATTCAGAAAAGATATACAAGGATGTCGCCAGGATTGGAGGGTTTGAGCTGTAGACCAAGACTGAATAGGCTCGAGCTATTTTACCTCGAGCGTTGCAGGCTGAGGGGTGGCCTTATATAATTTTATAAAATCATGAGGGGCATGGATAGGGTAAGTAGTCAAGGTCTTTTCCCCAGAGTAAGGGGCTCTAAAACTAGAAGGCATAGGTTTAAGGTGAGAACGGAACAATTTAAAACGGTCCTAAGGAGCAACATTTTCATGCAGAGGATGGTACGTGTATGATATGAGCTGCCAGCAGAGGTGGTGGAGGCTGGTACAAGGACATTTAAAAGGCGTGTGGATGGGTACATCAATAGGAAGGGGGGTCATAGGGATATGGGCCAAATGCTGACAAATGGGACTAGATTTATTTTAGGATATCTAGTTGACATGGATGAGTTGGACCGAAGGGTCTGTTTCTGTGCTGTACATCTCGATGACACTATAACTCTAATTAGGAACAATTTGAGTATTAAGAAATACTGATTTTTCCAGTCATTGTCTAAATCATTTTATTCCATTTATCACTGAAGTCAGTGCCTTGATTCTATATAACTGTACACTGAAATAATTTTTAGCACTGCTTCAAAACATAGTACTCTACTCTAGCAGACAGCTGTGGCTTTCATCCCCTCAGTCTTGGCCTGATTTAAGCCCAGGGGCTAGATTTTCAATGTGGCGTCCTGAACTTGCTCCAAAGCTGCAAGGTGATCATGACTCAATTTTCAAATTCAAATGGCCTAATTGGTCAATGGGCCATCTTGGCACTGAGAATTCCCTTTGAAAATTTGAAGTCACCCTGGAGACATCAGAATGCCGACACAATTTCTGTAAACGCCACTTTCAAACTCCACCTGAACCAGTTCCTGACCATACGTCTCTTTGAAATTCCCAGCCCAGGCCTCAAATGTTAGATGCCTGAGCCGAACAAAGTATTTTAATTGTTTAATTGTTTTGAAGCACTGGAAATATTTTATTTGTCACAACTCAGGTCTTCAAAGTCCACAAATATGTTTTGAAATTGGAGTTTTTATATTGTTTGTGCATGAAAGTCAAAACCGAGGACACGTAATAAGTAGGTGGTCCAACACATCAGATGAACAGTTAAACTACAGCCCAGTTTACTCATTGGTGGATGTAAAAGATCCCATGATGCTACTTCAAAGAAGATCAGGGAAGTTGTTCCCAGTGTCCAGGCACCTCAAACCAAAGGAGCTAGGGACAATAGCTAAACAAATCATGGGGAAGAACCATTGTCTAATTACTCTGGGGGATAGTCACAAGTTAGGTCAGTCACTTATTCATTGAAAGTAAGCCTCCAAATAAGGCTATTTTATCCTCTCTACAATCAGACGTATTGCCAGTAAATTAATTAGCACAAACCAATATGGCGATTGAATTAACTGAGTTTTTAAAATCTCAAACAACAGAAATTGACAGACAGAGCAAGTCGTTGTCTACGTTGTAACATTTTCTTCATTTTCATACTTATTGATTGTGCCCTTCTTTTAGCATTCTACTGAATTTGGGAAGCTACGTTACAATGGTTGATGCAGCAGAAGGCAGATCCCTCTCAAGGAGAGTAGTTTCAGTTGTGACTGCATGTGAAATTAGTGGAAAGATATTCATGTTAAGTCTGCAGTTGTAACATTGAGATTCTGGGTTTTATCACAATTTCTGGTGAAGCAACATTGCAGATGCTTCCCTCTTTATGTCAGAAAGCCCACTAGCTGTAAGGGAGGCAAGAGTGGTAGGGGCAAGAAAGAGATTGAGGCAGAACCTAAGTCAACAATTTTTTTAAAAAGGCAGGTTCTGGAAACATGAGTGTAATCTAACTTTAGATAAAACTTTCACATAAATTCAGCCTAGACCTCTGATTATTAGGTCAGTGACATTACCATTACCACTACATCACTATCACTATTACTTTGATGCCCAGGTAAATAGAATACCATTAATGTTCGCCTAACGCCAGTAAGAAAATCTGGACTTCTGACATTCTGATTGGATATTTGATATTCAAATTGGATACAATGGAATTTGAATTCAAAAGAAAAGGGAATCTAGAATTAAGGGTTCAATGATGACCAAGTAACCATTGTTGATTGTCAGAAAATCCCATCTGGTTCATTAATGCCCTTTAGCGAGGGAAACTGTCATCCTTATGTGGTCTGGCCCACACGTGACTCCAGACCCACAGTAAAGTGGGTGACTCTTAACTGCCCTCTGGGAAATTAGGGATGGGTAATAAATGCTGGCCTAGCAAGAGATGCACTTATCCCGTGAAAGGATAAAAAAAGTCACTTATCAATTCAACTTTTAAATTTGTATATATCTGTCGTGTCCAGCTATTATTAGAATGCAAGCAATATTACTAAACAGGTGAATTAAATCACAGCTTAAAAAGCACATTTACTTAGTATGGAGTTAATGAACACTGGATATTTGCTCTCCCTGATTGCTCTCATATCACAAGCACTCCAAAGCCCTAAAATTAACTTAGCCAGCCCAGTGGGAACATTGCAGATTTATGTCATATGCTCGCTTACACTCTGTCCAATTTTATTCTCCACATGGATACTCTAAACAAGGTACAAATTAAGCATCCAATCCCTTCTAGCCAGGCAGATTAGATTAAAATTTTCCAAGCAAAAACTGAAAATACTTTATCGCCATTTTACACTTAAAGGGGATAAATTATAAGACTGTCTCACAAACAGACTTGGACAGGGACACAGAATTACCCACATTTGTACGTAGAGTTATACAGTATGGAAACAGAACCTTCGACCTAGTTAGTCCACACCAACCATGTTCCCAAACTAAATTAGATTCACTTGCCAATGTTTGGCCCGTACTCCTTGAAACCTTTCCTATTCATGTACTTATCTGAAATAACTGCACAGAAGCCAGTATCCTGTCACCAAGCCACCCTTTAGTTTCTTGGGCACAGTACAGTGGCTGTGGACAGCCAGCTCAGAGTCAGTCCTCTGAACTGAGGGAATTCTAAATCTCCTGTTTCTATTGGTCATCCAGGGCTTTTTCCAATGGCCCAGGTAAACAACCCCAATCAAGGATCTCATAGTCAACAAGATCCATCTGGTTCCAATCACTGCATTATCCAACTGTGTTTTAAACGTTGTAGCTGGACCTGCATCCACCAATTCCTCTAGCAGTTCATTACACACACGAAACACTCTGTGTAAAAATGTTGCCCCTCATGTCCTTTTTAAAACTTTCTCCTCTCAACTTAAAAATATGCCATCTACTTGTGAACTCAACCTCCCTAGGGAAAAAAACCCTGGCTATTCACCTTATCTGTGCTCTCATGATTTCATAAAGCTCTATAACATCAACCTTCAACCTCCTACACTCTAATGAAAAAGGTCCCATTGTATCCAGTTTAGTTTTACAACTCAAAAACCTCCATTCCCAGCAACATCCTGGTAAAGCTTTTCTGAATCATTACGAATGCATTGGTTACAATAGGAAGATCCAGGCATCTTTGTAAGCAGAACACGTGGTAAGCACGGTTTACCGTATGACCCACTTGCATTCATTTCAAATATGTCTTCAATATCACTCCAACTACACGAAAATGTACTTACTAAGAATATTTACTAATTACAGGATTCACTGGCAGACACTTCATATACAATGTCAAACCTATTCGTTTAATAGCACATCGATAGGTTCATCTGGCTTTAGTAAACTTTATTTGAATATCACTCAGCCAAAGTAGTGTTGCTAAGTCAATACCTGCTAGGCAGCACTCAAAGAGTCATT
Organism: Ginglymostoma cirratum; assembly: GCA_024137785.1. NCBI lineage: Eukaryota > Metazoa > Chordata > Chondrichthyes > Orectolobiformes > Ginglymostomatidae > Ginglymostoma > Ginglymostoma cirratum. The sequence goes on along the minus strand of JAHRHZ010000030.1, from coordinate 4,942,055 downwards.
TTCACTATTGAACTTACTCAGAAGAGATACAATCAAAACACAGAATGTCAGGCTAAACTAAGTGGTTGGGGATTGGTTTTGGGGAAATCCCTGTTCTAGCTAAAACGCCTGTTTTTAAACCAGAGATGTTTTTAGCAGGATGTGAACCAAAACAGCAGTAGTAATATGATGCCCACAGAACTATGCCTGAGTTACATGCCTGAGTCTCACTTCCTTCCTTCATTTACTTAATAAAACAATTGTTACAGCTGACACAAAAGGAGAAACTCCAGAACTGTCTTACAAACTAGAAAAAAGCTGAAGTTATTAACTCTCTTGTTCATTCAGTCTTTTTTAATATAATGTTTATAATTTATTCAATCGTTAAATGTCGTGAGGGCCTCTCATAAAGTTAGTCATAATCTCTCAGACAATCAAGTAAGGCCACAGCACTCCTAACCAGCTTGCTGCCGTTTCTCAAGTTATTGAAGTTTAGTTGCAAGTATCTGGCATGGGTCCCGAAGCTTATTGTGAGGAAGGCACTATGGCTTTTCAATCAGTTTCAACTGACTGGGCAGGTTATACTGTAATATTGTCAATATTAAAGAATATGTAGTTGTTTATCTATAGAATGCTACAAAACTGCTATAAAAATATATTTGAACAGTTGTGTATTTTAAGCTTCACAATATCAAGGCCTGACAGAGGGCAAATTGTATGTTAGAATTTTCGGTCCCACAGAGTTTAATCTGGGGAGACAAAGGAGAAACAGAGATGCTCATATCAAAAAAAGACAACTGGTCTGAATTCTTTAAAATTTTTGATAAGATTTTGTAATGCTGGTCATCATCACACAAGATCACTTCATTAGAACATGAAATCTAATTTAATTCCCAAAGTTTCTTAGTTTTTCTGAACCAAATTTAGATCCTACCAAAGGCAACTTACACTGAACTGCAATTTCAAATGGAATTAAAATGTAGGATGATGTAAGAAAAGAGTTACCAACTTGTTAGCACCCCTGGACTTCTTTCACACTGTCACATGAAACAACAGCTTCCCTTTTATCTCTAATAAAGGAAGTGTGCAAAAGCATTATATACACTTCAATTTGTTCTTTCAGCCTGATAAGAATTTGCCCATCCTGTCCAGTAACATAATGGCTGAGAACTCTTTGAGTGCAGGGGATTAAACTTCATCCTTCTACTTCACTCTACACCAGCTTGTGACGTCCACATTGATACCATTGGGCTTCAGGGTTCCCAAGCGGAATATGGGGTGCTGTTCCTGCAACCTTCGGGTGGCATCGTTGTGGCATGGCAGGAGGCCCAGGATGGACAAATCGTCTGAGGAATGGGAGGGGGAGTTGAAATGGTTCACGACTGGGAGGTGCAGTTGTTTAGTGCGAACCGAGTGTAGGTGTTCTGCAAAGCGGTCCCCAAGCCTCCGCTTGGTTTCCCCGATGTAGAGGAGGCCACCTCTGGAACAGCTGATACAGTATACCACATTAGCAGATGTGCAGGTGAACATCTTGATGTGGAAGGTTTTCTTGGGGCCTGGGATGGGGCTGAGGGGGGGAAGTGTAGGGGCAGGTGTAGCACTTCCTGCGGTTGCAGGGAAAAGTGCCGGAGGTGGTGGGGCTGGAGGAAGTGCTACACCTGCCCCTACACCTCCCCCCTCACCCCCATCCCAAGCCCCAAGACTTTCCACATCAAGCAGATGTTCATCTGCACATCTGCTAATGTCGTATACTGTATCTGCTGTTCCCGTTGTGGCCTCCTCTACATCAGCAAAACCAAGCGGAGGCTTGGGGACCACTTTACAGAACACCTACACTTGGTCCGCACTAAACAACTGCACCTCCCAGGTGCGAACCATTTCAACTCCCCCTACAATTCCTCAGATGCCATGTCCATCCTGGGCCTCCTGCAGTGCCACAACGATGCCACCCGAAGGCTGCAGGATCAGCACCTCATATTCCGCTTGGGAACGCTGCAGCCCAATGGTATCAATGTGGACTTCACAAGCTTCAAAATCTCCCCTCCTCCTACCGTAGCCCAAAACCAGCCCAGCTTGTCCCCATCTCCCTAACCTGTCCTTCCTCCCACCTATCCCCTCCTCCCACTTCAAGCCCCACCCCCATCTCCTACCTACTAACCTCATCCCGCCCCCTTGACCTGTCCGTCCTCCCTGGACTGACCTATCTCCTCCCTAACTCCCCATCTACACTCACCTTTACTGGCTCCATCCCCGCCTCTTTGACGTGTCTGTCTTCTCTCCACCTTTCTTCTCCTCTATCAATCTTCTATCTGCCTCCCCCTCTCTCCCTATTTATTTCAGAACCCCCTTCCCCTCCCCGATTTGTGAAGAAGGGTCTAGGTCTGAAACATCGGCCTTCCTGCTCCTCTGATGCTGCTTGGCCTGCTGTGTTCATCCAGCTCTACACCTTGGCATCTCAGATTCTCCAGCATCTGCAGTTCCTACTATCTCTGAGATTACTATGACAGATGTTTTAACTTCTGGTCCTTGTCCTGCCTGCTTTTTATCATTGCCTTGCATGCAATCAGTCCTGTATACTCATCCGCAATAAAACAATTTTCTGCCCTCAGAAGTAATACTTCAGTTTGTTGGTACTGAGGATGCCATTTACTCCTGGATCTAGTCTCTTCTGATGCTGTTTGTCCTGGATCTGCTCAACCCTCACTGTTCCTGGTTCCACGAAAACACAAGCCATTGCCAGATTGATTTCTCCTGCTATTCATTGTGAGGGCTAATCTGCGGGCTTCCGCCTCTGACATTGTCAAGACTGAAGGTGAGCAATCATCATTAGGACCAACTTTATCTCTGCACCTCAACTGCCAAAATCATAGGGTACAGGATCTCAAAATTATGCCTGGAACAGGTAAATGACCAGACTGAAAATTGGGACCCACAAGTTGAGCGTAGTTGAAACTACTTTTCAGCAACCAATCTGAAATCTGAATTCACTGACGAAGGAGTAAGCTAAAATAAAAGGTACCAAGGCAACAGGATTATTTCAAATATATATTATGTGCAAGCATATTTTCTGGTTAACCTGTTACATGAGTGCATTGTATTACTCAGACAGAACACTGACAATTATCTTCCTTTGAAAGATGTATTTTCCTGATAAGGACAACACAGAATATTGTACCAATGAGTAAGTCTGTTCTTTTAAAGTGATAGCATCTTTTTACAAAGTGCTCCTAGTGTCCAAACCAGGTCAGAAATCCAACTGTGTGGATTCCTTACTGCATTTTGTCCTTATTTTAATGACTGTTGGGGTTTTATATCAATCCTCTAATTTTGCTAAGTGCAGGTGATTTCTAAAGTTTTCTTAATAAATTTGCTTCACATCATCTGCTGCAGATGATCTCGAGTGAAGTGTTTCATTGCAAACACTGAGGATAAAGGGAAATTAATGTGCAAATTTTGCAACCTTTTAAGTTACTCTGTGGCCTCGGCATAGTTTAAGTAGTCAATATTCTTAGTTCCTGACATTTTGAATTTGTGGTTTGTGTGACAGGCCCTGATCTGAGGCCAGCACGTTTGCAGGTCGTAACTTGTAGCAAGCATGATGTGCACCACTCAGTCACACACAAACCTGTTCAAACTATTTGTAATAACATTTTTCAACACCACTGCTGCTGTTAAAATGCAAAGAAAAATGTAATCTGAAAATATAGATCTATGTGTAGTTTTTCTCAGACTTTCAGATTTCTTTAACATTTTAATTTAAACCAGTAGCTGAAGTTCATAATAAATTGGTAGCCTGTAAATCAAATAATCTACTTGCTTCTAATCCAGTAGAAGCAGTGAATGTTTATTTCAATGTTTAGACTAAATCAGCTGTTAAAACTTTTGGTATTCAGAAGGCTATTGGTTCAGTTATTGGTCTGTGTTGTCATCCAGGATGGTTTTGAAATGCTGAAACTGGCTTCAGTGTCCCTGTATCAGAAGTAAAGAAGATTAGGCAGGGTTCCTACCAGAGACATCATCACCCCTGCCACCGATTAAATAATTTCTGAGTCTTAAAAACGTTAATGACTCGAAATTGTGAATGGTGGATGCTGGTTATGTCTTTTGGAAACTCGTGTTCGCTTATTTGAAATAGGCACTTTAATCTGTGCATGGCAGTCCTTCACAACAAGGGTGAGGCTTGCCCATGGTAAGATCAGACATGTAGATCTTTTAACGAGGGGAGTTGAGCTGCAGCTACCTCATAGTTCTGGCTGACCAGAAATTCTCCAACAGTTGCCATTGGTGTATCAGAAAAATTTACAGATTGATAATCAGCTTGCATGGCCATGGAGTCCTGATGTGGCATATAAACCCATAGGTTTGGCTCCAAAGTAGAGACACTAACACTGTACCATTAGATCTCTTCTTGATTTATTCCTGTTGCCAGAGAAGTTCTTTAAGGTGGGGAGGGACCTGAATTGGCTGCATGCACCACAGAGGCAGTTGGCTAAGTTAGCCATTTATGAGTCCAACTGGTCTGGATCTGCAGCCTCACTGATATTTTACCACTGCTGGAGCAATCTTTCCTGCATGAAGTGGCCACCATGAAGATGGAGCCCAGGCTGGCCATTGGAGGCTGAAATTCCACACCCCAACTTCATGTAGCCAGGAAGCCTGGACCCATGGCCCAACTGATCTAACCAAAGGGCATTCTCTAAATTTCAAGGGGCCTTTTAAGGCTTCAGTCCTAAAAACTTTACCTTGAAATCAACTCAGAGATAGTGAGAACAGCCGATGTTGAGTCAGAGATAACACAGTATGGAGCTGGAGGAACACAGGCTGCATCAGAGGAGCAGGAAAGTTTACGCAGGACCCTTCTTCAGAAATGGGAGAGGGGGAAGGGAGCTCCAAAACAGATAGAGAGGAAGGTAGGTGGGATGGTGATAAGTGAGTGCAGGTAGGTAGAGGTGGGGATTGGTCAGTGAGGTGGGAGAAGCGGATAAGTGGGAGAGAAGATGGACAGGTTGTGTCAGGTCAAGAAGGCGGGGATGAGAGGGACGGTTGGGCATGGGATGAGGCCGGGAGCGGGGAGATTTTGAAACTGGTAAAGTCCGCCTTGGGAGCCTACAACCCAATAGTCTCAATATGGACTTTACCGTTTCAAAATCTCCCCATCCCTGGCCTCATCCCATGACCAGCTCCCCCTCTCCTTGACACATATAGTGTATGGGGAAAATGTGAACTTAATCCTTGAGTACTATCAATACAGTAGAAAGGAACTAATTATAATGACTAATAGTTTGATTTTTACTGTCTGAACTGATTAGACTCATTGTGCAAAATCTTGCCATCAAATGAAAATGCTGAAATAAATAAATAGCCTCATGTGCTCACAACAAAATTAAAATCAAAGTGATAGACTTTCCTCTTGAAATGTGTAGGATTGTACAAAGCAGAACGAAGCATAACTTATCACAGTTAATGATTGAGTGTTCCTTTGCGATTATTAAAGCTTCAAGACCATTCAACGACCACTTAACTGTCAGAGTATAAGCAAAGCTTTCTTATTAATAAATGAACCTTTGATCAAATCTTTGATCTGATACCCGAAATGCTAAACTTTAAATCTGAATGTGTCCTTTCCAAATGCTTTAGTTGTCAATTTCAGATCTAAATTATTTTCATTTCTAGGTGGAACCAAGGTCAGGCTATAACAACAACTATAACTTGTATTTACATAATCTTTAATGTTGTAAAACATTCCAAAGTCCTTTACCAGAATATTGTCAAACAAAGAAGTGGTCAAAGAAATACATTTTAAGAAATATCTCTAAGGAAGAAAGAGTGTTACAGAAGATTAGAGTATGAACTGTACGGCTGTTTTGCATTCATAGGGTGTGGGATTTGTCCATCACTAATTGTCCTGGAGAACAACACGTTGATGCCTTCTTGAACTGCTGCAGCCCCCAGGGTGTAGGGACATCCAAGTGTTGTTTGGAAGGGAGTTCCAGGATTTTGACCCAGTGTCAGTGAAGGAAGGGTAAAATCCAAGTCAAGGTGGTGTGTGGTATGAATTTGGACTCGAAGGTTGTGGTGTTCCCGTGTATCTGCTGCCTTTTCCTTCTAGGTGTTAGAGATTGCAATTTGGAAGGTGCTGTCAAAGGAATCATGATACGTTACTGCAGTGAATCTTGTAGATGGTACACGTTGCTGCCGCTGTGCAAGGATGATGAAGGGAATGATGTTCAAGATTTTCCTTTTTTAGTCACTCATGCAATGACGGCATCGCTGGCTGGACCAACAATTTTTACTGCATATCTCTAGTTAACCTTGACAAGGTGGTGGTGAGCTGCCTTCTTGAACAGCTGCAGTCCATGTATGCAGGTAGACCCACAATGCCATTTGGAACTTCCAGAATTTTAGCCCAGCAACAGTGTAGGAACAGTGATATTTTTCCAAGTCAGGATGGTAGGTGGCTTGGAGGAGAAATTGCAGGTGGAGGTGTTCCCATGTATCTGCTGCCCTTATTCTTCCTGATGAAAGTGGTCTTGGGTTTGGAAGGTGCAAAGGATCTTTGATGAACTTCTGCAGTGCATCTTGTAAACAGTACACACTGCTGCAACTGAGCACTGGTGTTTGTGGATGAGGTGCCAATCCAGCAGTTGCTTCATCCTTACTGGTGTCAAGCTTCTTGAATATTGTTGAAGCTGCACCCATCCAGGAAAATGAACGGTATTCTTACCATACCTGTTTATTGTAGATCGTGGTTACACATTGAGGAGTTAGGTGAGTTACATGACATAGAATTCGGTCTAACATTTATATGGCTTTTCTAGTTCAGTTTCTGGTCAATAGTCTGGTCCAGGTCTTGCTGAATATGGGCATGGGCTGTTTCGGCATATGAGGAGTCGTGAACAATGCTGAACATCATTAACACATCAGAACATCATGCAATCATTGGCAAACATTCCCACTTCTGACCTTGTGGTGGAGGGAAGGTCATTCATGAAGCAGTTGAAGATTGTTTTGCTTCGAACACTACTATCCTGAAGAACTCCTGTAGTGATTTCCTGGGACTGACATGATTGACTTCTAATAACCACAGTCTCCTTTGCGTTCGTACAATCCAAGCAAAGGAGAACTTTTTTTCTGATTTCCACCGATTCGGATTTTGTTTGGCTTCCTTTATGCCATAATTAGTCGAATGCTATCTTGATTCAACACCAGACACTCTCACCTTTGCAGTTCAGCTCTTTGTTTATGTCTGTACTAAGGCTTTAATAAGATCAGGAGCCAAGTGGCTCCAGCAGAACCTGAAATGAGTGCCAGTGAACAGGTTACCCTTTGCAATCTCTGCTTCATAGTCCTGCTGACAACTATTACCTATGCTCCGCTGATGATCAAGAGTAAACTGATAAGGCAGTAACTGGCCAGCTTGGAATTGCCCTCCTCTTTGTGGTCAAAACCTACCTGGGCAATTTCCCATTTTCCGGATAGATGGCAATACTGCACTGGAATAGTTTGTCTAGGGACATGAATACTTCTGCAATACAGAGACAATAGTTGGCTTTACAGGAATAATGGCAGGTGAATCTGGAAAAAGGGTGTCAGCACTCAAGTGCAGTGGTGGGCTGAATAGAAGGCCTACCAGTGCAATGGCACTTCATCAAAGTTCTTTTAAATGACCTCAAACCTTCATACACCCTCAAATCCACAAACATTCCAGTGCTCCATCTGCGCCAACTGATGCCAAATGATCCTGCACCCACTCAAATTGATCCCCATAATCTCCATGCAAAGCTATTGCATTCAGCATGATTTCAATGCCCCTACGCCAACTCCGTGCCAATACATTCCCCTCACTTACCACCCTCTGCCCTTACATCTACCATACCAATTCACCAAGTATCCACCACATGCAGACTTCAGAGCCCATACTAGATGGGATAAAATAAAATTCTTATGTGCCTGTTCAAGAATTTACTGTTTAAAAAATCTCATTTATAAAGGAGTCATTCATGACATTTAACTTCCTTTAATCCCTTATCAAAAATTAACATTAGAATTTACCCCAAATTCTACATAATTCTTAAGCATAATGAGAAGAAGGTTAAGAGGTGACTTAATAGAGACATACAAGATGATCAGAGGATTAGATAGGGTGGACTGTGAGAGCCTTTTTCCTCGATGGTGACGGCTAGCACGAGGGGACATAGCTTTAAATTGAGGGGTGATGGATATAGGGCAGATGTCAGAGGTAGATTCTTTACTCAGAGAGTAGTAAGGGCATGGAATGCCCTGCCTGCAGCAGTTGTAGACTCGCCAACTTTAAGGACATTTAAATGGCCGTTGGATAAACATATGGATGATAAGGGAATAGTGTAGGTTAGATGGGCTTCAGATTGGTTTCACAGGTCGGCGCAACATCGAGGGCCGAAGGGCCTGTACTGCACTGTAATGTTCTATGTTCTATGTTCTATGTTCTATAATCGTATTCTCTGGGTTAGTGGACCTGATAGAATTAGTAGCCTTTTTAAAATAAAGTCAAACTGAATTTCATAGGCTGTAGTCCACAGAATAGATAAAGGATTTTGTGATGAGATTGAGTTAGATGTTATCAGTGTAATTGTGGGAAATGATATAATGGCTCTGCAAATTGACGTGGGAGAAAGTGTCCCCAAATTTGGTAGTGTGTTCTGGAGTGGGCTTCCTTCCTGTTAGAATTTGTGCAATAACTTCATTTGATTATCTTTTTTCCATTAAATTGTTGAAACATCTGTAACTCCTTCTTTAACACCATTGTGAGTATGTCCACACCAAATGGACTGTGGCAGATCAAGAAGGCGGCTCAACACCAACTTCTCAAGGGTAACTTGGAATGGGCAATAAATATTAGCCCACCAGCAATGCCCACATCCAATGAATCAATATCAAAAAATATTACTAAGGGATAAAGTAACCTTAAGTTAGTGGTGCATAATGATGTACACCAACGGCTGGAATACGCAGACACATATATGTCAAAAATAATGGACAGCCATATAAAAAGCTCCTCATAATCAACATTTTGTGAGTAAACAAAGGTGAGCAGTCTCATTAAATATATTCTTGAGGAATGGTCGTTGTTAAATCACAATGATTTGATATATAGTTGTAAAACCGGACATGATATACATTGGACATACAACAAAATATCAGAAATTGGTGCGTGTATATATATCATGTTGCCAGTGACGATTGTTCAGTTATTATTACTCATTATCTGGTCTCTACAAGGTTAAAGAAATCTTGAAATCTAAATAATGTCAAAATGCAAGAACAAAAAAAGGTGTGCAGGGTCACCCAAATGCATACTGCAACCTAGAACATATCCCATATACTTATTCCCATTTCCCGTGTTTATTGTAAATGTCGCCTGAAAATGGTTTCCCTAACATCCATAAAAACACAAGACAGTGTAAATTTTATCTTAAAATACTAGAGTGTTTGAAGGACGCACATGCATACATTCATTTGTTTAATAACATTAAAATCAATAATCCAACATTTTTTTACCTTATCATCACTAAAATTCAATTTTGTAACATGGAATAGGTTGTAAATGAATTTGAAATTCAGTTTTGAGAAGAAATATTAGATCTCTGAATGACAAAATAGGGTGGCAGAGGCATTTGAGATCCGAGGGCAGTGGCCATCCTTGCCCTTTCACTTATTACCCAAGGTCCAGGTAAGGGTCCCATTATAAGCAACTACTAATGGTGGAAGTATTAGAATCCCTCAGGAAGCAGATTTATGTTTTCTTTAAGCACACAGGAGAAAGCTAATGGGAAACCATTTTGAGTATTCTTTTCCCTTATCAATATGGCTGACTGAAACTGCAAATTGGTATTCTTACCAGCAACTGAGAGGAACACGCAAGATGGTGAAATGAGCAAAAAGCTTTATCCTTCAGTAGCTCACTGTTAAAACATGTGTCAAAAATTAAGTCGTTTTGTAAAAGATTTAGCACGACTTTGATTCTTTAATTCTGTCATGGTACATATGGACAAACTACAGTCACCGAATTCATGTCCCAGCTTAACTTGATACAACGTTTCACTGATGAGTTACTGCCAAGGAGTCCATTTGAGGGAGAAGCTAAGCCTTTTGATCCCAATATAAATGTGAGATTTATTCAAATACATGTATTACATTCAAGAAAATGATTGATTTGTTTGAAATCAATGCATTTACAATTTTGTTGCAGGCAAAAGTCTTCCAATCCTGCTCTCAGCTCCACAACTTTCCAATCAAATTTGGACCACGTTGCACAAAGGGTTTGTCGCTAATAGCTGGAGTATCTCATCAATGATGTCAGATGATGTCAAATCACATCGTTATTTTGGGATGGAATAAGTCCGATAGCAAGAAATGATCTTGTATCGGAAGATAGAAAATCCATATGGATGGAGGCAAGAAACAGACAGGGAAGAAGGCACTGGTAGGAATAGTATATAGGCCCTGTAACAGTGGGACAGAAATTAAGTTAGGAGACAATGAGGGTATGTAAAAAAGGCAGTACATTAATCATGGGTGACTTCAATCTTCACATAGATTGGGATAGTTACATTGGCAAAGGTAGCCACAAGAAAGAATTCATGGAACGTGTTCCAGAACAATTTCCTTGAACAACTGTGGGTGTAACCAGGGATCAAGATTTTTGAATCTAGTGATGCATAATGAAGCAGGTTTATTAAATGATGGTGGAGTAAAATATACCCCAGGAAACAGTGACCAAAAAATGTTAGATTTTAGCATTCAGTTTGAGACAGAGAAAATTGGGTTGGAAACAAATGTGCTGAGCTTAAATAAGGGTAATTAGAAAGGGGTTTATTTTATTTAACCACTAGAAATTGCTGAAAGGTAGGTTACACCACTTTTCACTCCTTTTAACAGATTATAGGGTGAGGTACTCCTTTTTGGATATTTTGGTTTTAGCTCTCAGAGGGGGTTTCAACCTCCACTTTATAACAATTCTTTGCATCAGTCTTCACAGTAGAAGGCACTAATAGCATTCAAAAGTTACTAGATTGTCACAGAACAAAAATGGAGAAGAAATGAATACAATAATTATCACTAGAGAAAAAGTGCCAGAAAAACTAATGGGGCTAAAGATCGATAACTCCTCTGTACCTAACAAGATTCATCCTGGATATTAAAAGTAGCTACAGAGATAGGGTTGCCTTTCAAGAATCCTTGGACTCCAGAAAAGTCCCAGAGGATCAGAAAAGATCTTAATGAAACACCTTTATGAATAAAGAGGAGACAAAAAAACTATAGGCCAGTTAGCCTACAATATGTTACCGGCAATACGTTATGAGTCTATTATAAAAGATCGAGTCAGTTAGCTTAGTTGGCTAGATGGCTGGTTTGTAATGCAGAGTGACGCCTGCGGAGTAGGTTCAATTCCTGAACCAGCTGAGATTATCATGAAGGTCCCAACACCTTGATCTTGTCCCTGAGGTTAAACCACTATCTGTCATCCCTCTCTAAAGAGAGGGTGGAACTATGGTGACTTTGCATTTTAAAGAGTGTAACTGCAGAGCAGTCAGACATGCATAACATGATCAAGCTGAGTCAAAATAGCTCCACGAAGGGAAAATTAAGTCTGACAAGTTTATTAGAATTCTCTGAGAAGGAAAAAAGCATTATAGATAAAGGCGAAGCAGTAGATATCGTATTCTTTGATTTTCAGAAGGTGTTGGTAAGGTGCCACATTTTAGGCTACTTAATACAATGAACCCATGGTACTGGAAGAGTAGAGATAACAAGGCGTGGGGCTGGATGAACACAGCAGGCCAAGCAGCATCATAGGAGCAGGAAAACTTGACGTTTCGGGCCTAGACCCGTCATCAGAAATGGGGGAGGGGAAGAGGGTTCTGAAATAAATAGGGAGAGAGGGGGAGGCGGATAGAGGATGGATAGAGGAGACGATAGGTGGAGAGGAGGCAGACAAGTCGAAGAGGCGGGGATGGAGCCAGTGAAGGTGAGTGTAGGTAGGGGGGTAGGGAGGAGATAGGTCAGTCCAGGGAGGACGGACAGGTCAAGGGGGCGGGATGATGTTAGTAGATAGGAGATGGGGGTGTGGCTTGAGGTGGGAGGAGGGGATAGGTGAGAGGAAAAACAGGTTAGGGAGGTGGAGATGAGCTGGGCTGGTTTTGGGATGCGGTTGGGGGAAGGGAGATTTTGAAGCTTGTGAAATCCACATTGATGCCATTGGGCTGCAGGGGAAGAGTATTTTAGCAAGGCTACAGGACTGGCTCACTAATGGAAAATTTAGAGTTGAAATAAGGAGGCTTTTTCAGGATGGCAATATATAACCACAGGAGCACACAGAGACTACGGCTGGGGTCACAACCTACTCACAATGTACATTAATGGCTTGGATGAGAAAGGTGGAGAAAACAACGTCATGACCAGGCACTTAAGAGGATCAGAAAGTTAAAGTGTATCTATTTTAATGCAAGGAGCCTGTCTGCTAAGCTGGATAAGGTAGAGCATTTGTCAGCACGTGGAAATATGATATTGTTGCAATCACTGAGACATGGATGAAGGAAGGGCAGGAATGGTAGCTGATCATTCCAGGGTACAGAAGCTTCAGACATGATGTGGGTGGGAATGTAAGAAAGATGGGCATTGCATTATTGATATAGGAAACTATCACTAGAGAAATGAGGGACGATGTCTTAAAGACTGTTCAAATGAGGCAACCTGGGTAGAGTTTTGAAATAAAAAAGGGGTTATCACTTTGTTGAGATTATACTATAGGCCACATAACAGTCAGAGGGAGATACAGGAGCAAATTTGTAGGCAAATCACAAAAGGGGTTGAGAGGGCGACATGGTGGCTCAGTGGTTAGCACTGCTGCCTCACAGCACCAGGAACCCAGGTTTGATTCCACCCTTGGGCAACCGTCTGTGTGGAGTTTGCACATTCTCCACTTGTCTGCGTAGGTTTCCTCTCGGTGCTCTGGTTTCCACCCACAGTCCAAAAATGTGCAGGCTACGTGGACTGGCCATGCTAAATTGCCCATAGTGTTCAGGGATGTGTAGATTTAGGGGGATGGGTCTGGGTGGGATGCTCTGAGGGTCAGTGTGACTTGTTGGGCGAAAGAGCCTGTTTCCACACTGTAGGGATTCTAAGGAGTACAGTTCTAGTAATAGGGGATTCCAATTTTGATAACATTAACTGGGATCAGTCTTACTATGAAAGAATTAAATGGGGTGGGATATTTAACGTGCACCCATGAGAGCTTTTTGAATCAGCAAGTAGATAGTTCAACTAGAGATGGGGTAGTGTTAGACCTAATCATAGGGAATAAAGCCGGTCAAGTGGTTAAAGTGTCAGTGGTTGAACATTTTGGGGATAGTAACCATAACTCTAAGTTTCAAAGTCATTATGAAAAGGGATAAGGAAAGTGCACAAGTTAAGTGTCTAAACTGGTGGAAAGCCAATTACAATATCATTGCAGATAACAAGGTGTACAGCTGGATGAACACAGCAGGCCGAGCAGATCAGAGGAGCAGGAAGGCTGACGTTTCAGGACTAGATCTAGCAAATGTAGACTCGGAGCAGTTATTTGCAGGCAAATCTACATTTAGAAAGTGGGAGTCTTTTCAAAGTAGTATGGTAAAATTTCAGGGTCAGTGCGTTCCTCTCAGAGTGAAGGGCAATGATGGCAAGTCCAGGGAATCCTGGACATCAACAGATATCAAGACCTTGATAAAGAAAAAGAAGGAAGCACATGTTAAGTATAGAGCATTACAAACAGGGGAGGCCCTTCAAAGTATGGAGAGTGTAAGGGGCTGATTAAAAAAGAAATTATGAGGGGTCACAAAATATCTTTGGCAGATAGCCTTAAGGAAAACCCCAAGGCATTCTGTAAGTACATTAAGAGCAAGAGAATTACCAGGGAAACAGCAGGGCCTATTAGATACCGAAGGGGTTATCTGTGCATGGAGCAAGAGGCCATGATCTTAAATTAATATTTCTCATCTACGTTCACAAAGGAGAAAGACATCATCACTGGAAATTTCAGTTGATATGGTGAAGTTCAAGAGCATGTTAAGATTAATAAGGAGGGGGTACTGGATGGTCTGGTGGGCTTAAAAGTGCATAAATCCCAGGGCCAGATGAGATGTCTTCCAGGCTGCTGTGGAAGGCAAGTGAGGAATTAGCGGGGGCCCTGGCAGATAAAGTTAATACTTCACTGGCTGCAGGTGAAGTACCAGATGACTGGAAGGTAGCTAATGTGTTTCTTTTGTTCAAGGAGGGCAGCTGCAATAGGCTAGGAACTAAAGAGCGGGTACAAAAACAAAGTTGCTGGAAAAGCTCAGCAGGTCTGGCAGCATCTGTGAAGGAAAAAACAGAGTTAACGTTTTGGGTCCGGTGACCCATGCTCAGAACTGCTGAGCTTTTCCAGCAACTTTGTTTTTGTTCCTGATTTACAGCATCCGCAGTTCTTTTGGTTTCTATTTACTAAAGAGCTGTTAGTTTGACTTCAGTAGTGGGGAGTTACTGGAAAAAAAATCTGAGGGGCAAGATCAATCAACACTTGGAAAGGCAAGGATAATCAGCACAGATTTGTTGCACAGAGATCCTGTCTGATTAACATAATTGCTTTTTTTGAAAAAGTAACTAAATATATTGATGAGGGTAGTGCAGTTGACGTGGATTGCATGGACTTCAGTCAAGCTTTTGACAACATCCCACATGAAAGGCTGGTCCAAAAGGTAAGAGGCCATGGCATCCAATGAAAGTTGGTGAACTGGATTCAAAGTTGGCTTGCAAATTTGCAGCAAAATGTGATAGTAGAAGTTGTATTTGTGATTGGAAGCCTGTGACCAGTAGTGTACCATAGGGATCAGTACTGGGATCTTTGCTGTTTGTTATGTACATTAATGACTTGGATGTGAATGTAGAAAGTATAGTAAGTTTCCACGTGGCATGAAAGTTGGTGGTGTTATTGATGGTGAGGATGATACTCTCAGGCTACAGTCTGAAATTGATCAGCTGGCAAACAGGGTAGAGCAATGGCCGATGGAATTTAACTCTGATAAGTGTGAGGTGATACATTTTGGGAAGTCTAATAAGTGAAGGACATATACAATGAATGTTTGGTTCCTGGGGAGTACTGAGGAACAAAGGGACCTCGGTGTACAAGCCTATAGGTCCCTGAAAGTGTCAGCACAAATAGACATGGCGATTAAGAAGGCAATACAGGATGCTTGCCCACATTAGCCAGGAAATAGAATATAGGAGCAAGAAACAAAAACAAAGTTGCGGGAAAAGCTCATCAGGTCTGGCAGCGTCTGTGAAAGAAAAAACAAGATTAACGTTTCGGAACTGAGGTAGGGTAACCGAACCCGAAACGTTAACTCTGTTTTTCCTTCCACAGACGCTGCCAGACCTGCTGAGCTTTTCTAGCAACTTTGTTTTTGTTCCTGATTTACAGCATCCGCAGTTCTTTCGTTTATTTTTTATAGGAGCAAGAAAGTCTTGTAACAACTTTACAAAACATTGGTTAGGCCACTGATGGCATACTGCGTACAGTTCCGGTCATCACAATATCAGAGGGACGTGAGTGCACTGGAGAGGGCACAGAAGAAATTCATTAGGATGTTTCCTGGGATGGAAAGTCTCAGTTATCAGGACAGACTGGGTTTGTTTTCCCTGAAGCAAAAGAGGCTGAGGGGAGATCTGATTGAGGCATACAAAATTATGGGAAGCATAGATAGGGTAGATTGTGAAAATCTTTTTACCATGGCAGACGTGTCTGCCGGGCCAGACAAAATAAGCGCACGGTGAGGAATGAGTGGTTTAGAGGAGATCTGAGAAAAGGTGTGGTTGAAATGTGAAACACACTGCCTAAGAGGGTGGTGGAGGCAAGTACTCTCCCAACATTTAAGAAGCACCTGGACAAGCGCTTATAATGTCAGTGCATTGTCAGCTACGGACCAAGTGCAGGTAAATGGGATTAGCGTGGCTTGGCGTTTGTTATTGGAATAGACACAGTGGGCCAAAGGGCCTGTTTCTATGCTGTATGACCATGTCAGAACTAGCCCAGTAAATTTTTGCCTGATGGCAAACATCAATTGTTTATAGTAGAGTGGGACAAGATGACACATTCTGTAGTATTGTCTATTTTGCTGTGTCTGGCTCAATGTCTAGTAACTTCTGTAAGTGATTCCCCAAGTTTTATTCTGGGTTTTGTAACCTGTTGCAATCTGTTTTCAGAACAGCACACAGCTCCCTGATACACATCAAGCTGCTTGCATCGCACAAGTATTTCTGTCATGTCACAAAATCAATGCAGAATAAGTACTACAATGGAGTGATGAACTTACATAGTCCATTGGGTTTTACAGTGAAGGTGGTCATTTGACATTGGATGATAGTATAATATGAATCATATTGGTTCAGCCACTGATTTTTACTTCCAATGCCATTACTATGTGGGACTTTGAGGTTAATGTGGAATCTTGAATTTTCAGAAACATTACAGGACCTTTGCTGCTTCACTGGAATTTACAGAAGGCCCCAAACAAGAAACTGTCAGCAACAAATGGCCCTACATTGGATTGCTTCTTCTGGACCATGATATTGCTGTTTTCTTTTTGTGGTATCATTTATATCGTAGTTTCATGGGGTCTTGAATTCTTCAGATTTCTTTGTAGTTAATTTGCACATTAGCAGCTGCCATGATGTTATGATGGAGATGATGGGCATGATTTTTCTGTCATGCTAAGGCTGGAAACACAATCTGAGGGATAAAAGATAACAAGCATGGGGCTGGATGAACACAGCAGGTCAAGCAGCATCATAGGAGCAGGAAAACTTGACGTTTCGGGCCTAAACCCTTCATCAGAAATGGGGGAGGGGAAGAGGGTTCTGAAATAAATAGGGAGAGAGGGGGAGGCGGATAGAGGATGGATAGAGGAGAGGATAGGTGGAGAGGAGGCAGACAAGTCGAAGAGGCGGCCTATCTACTAACATCATCCCGCCCCCTTGACCTGTCCGTCCTCCCTGGACTGACCTATCTCCTCCCTACCCCGCCAGCTACACTCACCTTTACTGGCTCCATCCCCACCTCTTTGACTTTTCTGACTCCTCTCCACCTATCCTCTCCTCTATCCATCTTCTATCCACCTCCCCCCCTCCCTATTTATTTCAGAACCCTCTTCCCCTCCGCCATTTCTGATGAAGGGTCTAGGCCCAAATCGTCAAGCTTTCCTGCTCCTATGATGCTGCTTGACCTGCTGTGTTTATCCAGCCCCACGCTTGTTATCTCGGATTCTCCAGCATCTGCAGTACCTATTATCACTCATGTGATAACAAGGCCTGGTATGTGGTGGTTGCAATAAAGTGCCTCAAGCCTTAAAATTTTGGAGCTTGATATTGAGTCCAAAAAGCTGTAGGGTTCCCGAATGGAAAATGGGGTGCTGTTCTTCCAGCTTGTGCTGAGCTTTGCTGGAACACAACAGCAAGTCTGAGACAGCGATATTGGCCAGGGAGCAAGATGGTGTGTTGAAAAGGCAAGCAACTGGA
>JAHRHZ010000030.1:4839740-4924108 GCA_024137785.1 Ginglymostoma cirratum | reverse complement strand
CCCTCTTCCCCTCCCCCATTTCTGATGAAGGGTTTAGGCCCGAAACGTCAAGTTTTCCTGCTCCTATGATGCTGCTTGACCTGCTGTGTTCATCCAGCCCCATGCTTGTTATCTCGGATTCTCCAGCATCTGCAGTACCTTTTATCTCTGAGGGATAAAAGTGCTGGTGAAGGCTGGCATACTGATTCCCCAGTTTCAGACTAGCCTCAGGCCATATTTGCAGAAGCAGACATGGGTAAAGGGGACAAAGTTTCCTGTCTGCCAGCAGTGGGGAGCATACTTGGCATGCTATGTCCAACTGGTATTAATGTGGCGACAAACCAAGGGAGGGAGTTAAAGTACTTGTGTGGTAATTTTCAACAACTTGCCACCTCAGTTATGGCAACAGGCAATTCTTTTTAAATTCTTGGTGAAGTCAACTTTACCTGAGAGAAAAAGCAGATTCAAATACACAGTAACATTACTTTACTTCAGTACTGCTGAAAAAAGACATATTTTATCAATGTTTTTCATCTTGCACTCATGCAAGAATACCAGTGCAAGGGGGAAACAACCTCTTATCCTGTCTGAGATGACAGTGCTGATTGGCTGGCAAGTGGACTCCAATTGATAGAGTATTACCATTGAGAATGCACTAGTTAGGTGATGACTTATATGGCAGTTAACTGCCAAGCTTTCTTTAAATTCAAACCATGCAACTTGACTCTCAATTATCAAGCTATTATCTTGAAGAATGAACTAGGAAATGGCTGTCATCTATTGTCTTCAATTGAATTAAGTACAATTTATGTACATGCTCTTTCTGTTAAAGAACAGGCTCTGTTTATGAATATATGAAGCATCCAGCATGGACAGATGAGTCACACTACAAGCCCAACTGACAATTTTAAATTGGTTGTCAGTGTAAAAATGTTCTGCTTATCATGCAAATGAGTAACGCGGTATATAAATTTCATTGATGATATGATACTAGGTGTGTAGGCCATATCTCCCATGCAGTGACAGAAAGTATCAAACAACATGCCCATCAGCTGTTTGCAACAGGCAAGGTTCTGACCATACCCAACCAACTACGCTTGCAAAATTCTAAACTTAGTGCACAGCAGATGTGATTCACAATTGGAAAACATTTGCTAAGTCATTCTGAGTACACTAAGAATTACACAACAACCAATTCAAGATTGTATGTGCGTGCATTGTGTGAAGCAGTCACTCAGAACTAGGATGACACTTGTTCATGGCAACAGCCTGCTTTGAGTCTTATTGGAAGGGGTTTCACATTGTAACTATCGTATACTTTGAGCTGACCAGGAAACTTTCCCACTCTTACAACTTGTCATAGGTGTATTGGAAGTACATACAGGTTAGTTATCAACCTGTCTGAATGTATTATGACACACTTTCCATGAACATCAAGTTGTAAGTCAGCAGTCGAACTGCAGTTTCTAGTTGAGACGCAGGAACACAATTCACTGCACCACAAGACCTCCCAGCATGAGTTATAGGCATAGTCAACTGAACACGATTCTATCATGCTGTAATCTCTGCAGATTTCAGTGCATGTCATGGATAGGCCTAGCTATTTCAAATTCAGTGAATCATTAGATATTTACAGATTATTTTGCAAGATAATCCCTTCTATAAAAGAAAAGGACTTTCTTTTTGATATTGAAGAAAGTATGCATGCTCCAAAGCAGTTAAATCCATTTATCTCAACTTCTAACTTCAAACTGCAAGATAAATAAGACAGACCTTCAACGCAAATATTTCCCAGTTCCAAACTCATGGTAAAGCATGAAAGAAAGCAGCAAATCTGATTTGGAAGGGATTGGGGTTCAGAGAGCTAATGATACAACATTGTATTTTTATTTCCAATCAGTGCTGACAAGGTGTACTTTCTAAAAGTATAAATTACACTGTAAGTAAAGGATGTGCATAGAGTAACAAAAAGGAATATTCACACAGTTCTGTAAAGCTGTCAAATTCTTATACATGAGTAAATTTTAGATGAATTTTTAAAGCTGGATTTAGAACTCAGGGTATTTTGAAATATGCCAGGACATTCATGTGTCAGCTCTGGCAATGACTAAAGTTTAGAACTTTTCATTCTTGTTTTCAGTGGTCTCCATGGCCACATGCCTTCTTATTTCTTTACCACCATTTTAATTGCCCGAGATTTCTATGCAACTCTGACTTCAAATTGTTCCACCATGTAGGAGTCTAAGCCCTAAACTGTGGAAATTTCATCCTAAACATTTCTGCTCTCTATTTGTCTTTATTCCTTCATGATATTCCTTAAAGCCTACTTGTTTGAACATGTTTTTAGTCATGTGTCATCACGACTCCCTAACATGGCTTACAATCAATTTGACACTGCTCCAGTGAAATTCCTTGGGATATATGAGCAACATATACATGTAAGTTTTTTTATGGGTTCGGAGCCACAATCAGATCAGCCATAACCTTGATGGGCCAAATGGCCTCACCCTGCTCCTATTCATTATGATCTTATTATTCTGGCTGAAAAACATACAGAACAAATGTGGTTGGATGGTTCTGCAATTATTTGATTATATCATTCACCCCTGAAAAGTACATTTTAACATTATTTTTACAAGTTAATTGCAATTTTTACATGTGTTTTTGTTTGAAAATAAAAACCCTCATCTGAATTTATGTTTCTGAATGACTTCAAATGATATGTTAGTTGCGATATTGTCATTGAAGTCTTTCATTATGAATGTATGAAGTTCTTGTAATCTTCACACTACAATTAAATTCACAATCAATTATCCTCTCAGTAATGTCAGTTAAGTCTGTGTCCGGAAAGTAGTCAAAACATAATCCAAAAACAAGAATAGACCTGCAGCTGAGGATTATTATTGCTGAGTCAAAAATGGGACAAGCTAAAGGCATCTCCAACTTTCATAAACTAATTTGGATGTCAGTCCCTATCATATTTGCAGTGAAATAGAGCACAAGGAATAAGTAGGCATGTTCCGGACTTCACTTATAAAAAAAAAGACCTGTGATTTGGCTTGATAAAAACATTACTTGGTTATAATTCTAGGTCTCCGTTATCTAAACGTGCAGAAGATAATTATGTGCCCGAATTTTCGGAACTGTTGAATTTCTGCTTTGTTCTTACATTGCTTGTCCTCACCCAGCATCCCGTCAGAGCTCCGCATTACTGGCTGGGACATCAGATCCTAGTCTTTTTTAGAATTGCAAAGTCTTTCTTCATAATGCAAATTGGTTGGGGAAAGACAAGCCATGCCTCCATGTTACAGCAAATGCATGGGGGTGAGTGTGTAGGTCTGTGAGAGGATTGGTTGGGTGAGATAAGTGTGCAGGTGCAGGCTGGGTAATATGGCAGCTGGGTCAGGTTTCATTTCATTCATCTACCCATCTTTCCTTCTCACTGCAGTTCCCAATTGGTTATTACATCTTCTTTAATGGCTTTAATTCTGTTTGGATTACTTCATTTGCGTGTTTATTTTTATTCATTTTTTAGGGTGTGAGCGCTACTCACAATGCTGTATGTATTGCCATCCCCTAGTTGTCTGACGTATCACATCAAGTAAATGTTATGGAACCGAAACCAGAATGATTCCTGGAATGGCAGGACTAACATAAGAAGAGATACTGAATCAGTTAGGACTGTATTCATTGGAATTCAGAAGAGTGATGGGGGATCTTGTGAAACCTATAAAGTTCTAACAGGACTAGACAGGATAAATGCAAGAAATATATTCCCTGTGGCCAGGGAGTCCAGAACCAGGGGTCAGAGTTTAAGGATGCAGGATATGAGCAGAAATTTCTTCACCTACAAAGTGGAGAGCCTGGGGAATTCTCTGCAATAGAAAGTAGTTAAAACCACAACACTGAAATTTTTCAAGGGGTTAGATATAGTTCTTAGGGTGAAAGTAATCAAAGTATATAGGGAGAAAGTGGGAACAAGGGATTGAGTTTGTTGATCAACCATGATCATACTGAATGGCAGGGCAGGCCTGGATTGCCTACTCTTGCTCTTATTTTCCATATTTTTATGTGGCTAAAGCATCAGGCTGCCTTCTCTGAGAGATGTTAATGAACCAGCAATTTAGAAACTCACATGGTCAATTTCTGGGGCAAGCCCACAAATTACTAGGTTTTATGAATGCAAATTAGAACTTTTCTTTATTATTAGTGTCAAAATTACCTAGAACTTCCTGATATGAGTCAAAGGTTTGCCTTTTACTAACTTGAATTTGTGGTATTTTGCTTTACTTTTGCCATTTAATTTGAAATAATCTTACCTAATTTACCCAACCAAATCTCTTATTCCCACTTGGATTATCCATTTCAAGGTTGAAAGCCCAGGATTTTCCAGTCATTTTGTTGATTTTAGGGGGTTTGTGATCACAGGAACCTAATATAGGCCATCAACAGTTTGTAATGAAGCAGTAGCTTAGATATGATACATTAGTTAATTTAAAAATTTACATTAGTTAATTGAAAAATGGAAGTATACAACTGCAACATTTCGGGATGGTTCACTACTATCAGGGGTCAAACAGGTTGTGGACATGGAATATGTTGGTTTCTTTAAGGAGGTAGGGACAGCATCGTGCTCTCTAGCTAAGGTGCTAAGGAACTCCTCCCTGGGTCTTTCTCCTCTTCTTCTGATTCATCTTCCATCTGCATGATGAGGAGTGCTTAATAAGGACTACTCTCTGGGGACCACCTAATGAGGTCTACTTGATGAGTTATCCCCAAAAAGAACTGCTCCCTGTCCCAAATTTTTATTGTCATATCATACTTCTAAGAACTGGTTCTTGTCTCTGTGTCGTTCAATCATCTGAACCTTTTTTGCCAATGGACATGGGACAATGACTTGTGATGTCAGGTGACCATTTGCCCACTTCCATTCAAAAGTTAGTTTTTATTCCTTCTAAGAACAAAACCTTATTATCACTGCATTGTTTTCAGAAATAGAGTACATTTGGCACCAGATAAACTACTGGTGCTAGTTCAATGCACACCATGGCATCTATGTTTCTCATAACTCTCCTCTTTTGTTTTCCCATGCTAGAACTTTGGAAATCAGACAACATCAGACAAGATAAAGGTTGTTTATCAGACAACAAGTTTCCTTGCTTCAAAAGCAAGACCAAAAATTGGTGAATGGCAGGACTCTGGGTGAATTTGACAGTTTGTTGATCAACCATGATCATACTGAATGGCAGGGCAGGCCTGAAAGCCTGAATTGCCTACTCCTGCTCTTATTTTCCATGTTTTTATGTGGCTAAAGTGTCAGACTGCCTTCCCTGAGAGATGTTAATGAACGAGCAATTTAGAAACTCTCACATGGTCAATTTCTGGGGCACGCCCACAATTCAGAGGAGGACACTAGATCTATCATGAAACAGAGGATGGTAGCCTACCCCCCAGAGTAGCTGTGAGGCTGGCAGCTCAACAACCTCAGCAGCACCACCGTTAGAGTTGACCAGAGCTGAGGCTGCAGGAGGAACAAAAGAGCTTTGATGAGGCTCCTTTGAAGGTGGGATAAGTTTTTTTTATGCAGACTCAAGTGATTAAGGAGGTTCTTCACATTTGTTCATGGAATGTGAGTGTCACAGGCTAGGCCAGCATTTATTACCCATCCGTAGTTGCCCAGAGGGCAGTTAAGAGTCAATCACATTGCTGGACATCCAGAGTCACATATAGGCCAGATCAGGTAAAGCTGGCAGATTTCCTTCCCCGAAAGAACATTAGTGAACGAGATATGTTTTTACAGCAATCAACAGTGGTTACATGTCACCATTAGGTCGGCTTGTTATTCCAGATTTTCATTGAATTCAAATTTCACCATTTGCCGTGATGAGATTCAAATTTATGCCCCCACACTTTAGTCTGGTGTTCTGGATTATTAATCCAGTGACATTACTATTATGCCACTGTTTCTCCATTATGAGATGTGGGAGAAAGAGGGCACAATTCACTGGTAGTTGGGCCATGCAACCGTCATAAAGAAGCACCCTCTTGGGAGGTCACCAGGGTTTACCAAGTGGCCATCCCACCTGGCATTTCCTAACATACTGGTGGGTGGTAGGAAGTAGATTTAAATTGGGCACTTATTTGGCTGGTCTTTATGTGTTGCTGAGGTCCCTGCCGTTTGTTGTGCACTGTGGTGATGAGAACACATCAGGCTCCCCGCCCCGGTACCTTCCACAACGATTTTTCCAGGCCTCCCACCTCCCAGGCAGTCTGATAAAATCCAGTTTACAGTTGGCACTTTAAGAAATGAGAAAATCCACAATGTCAAAGCAATACAATTTCAAGGCTTTATCATGCTAAACTCATCTTCCTACATCTCTGAATATATCTTGCAATGCAAACAAAAACAACATACTTTTGGGTATTCATGCAGACAAAAGGCTAATTAAGGTTTTTTTTGATGAAACACCAGGTCACGAGAACAAGAAAAAAGAAATTATATTGGAAACACAGTCATTCCAAAATGATATGCAAAACCCTGTCTCTTTCATGCTGCTTTATGCCATCGGTCCTAGAGTGAGAACTTTGCTAAAGGTGATTAGTACAGAAATGAGACTAGCATGACATTTGCTGACACTTGCGGATTGCACCCACATGAGTCAGCAGTGGTAGATAGAGAATGGAGATAAAAAGAAAACAGAATGAACTCCCTTGAGGTGAGAGAATTTGTCCAATAGCTGATAGTTACCCTTTAAAGTTTGTGGTTGTATTTTGGCGGTCTTTGGAAAATATTGCATTTTAAAACTCTTTGGACTTGCCCGCATCATTTTTTTTAAGTTTATTCATTCACAGGATGTGGGTGTTGTTGGCTAAACCAGTGTTTATTGCCTGTCTTGATTGCTCTTGAGAAGGTGGCAGTGAGCTGCCTCCCTCCAATGCTGTTGCCCATGTGGTGTAGGTACACCCACAGTACTGGTGGAAGGGAGTTCCAGGATTTTTATGCAGCAACAGTGAAGAAATGGCACTATAGAAACAAAGACACAACGTTGTATTAACTTATTTATTTTTTGTTTGTATATTTAGCAAGTAATATTTTATTTTCTTTTTTCCAGAAATAAAAATATGTTTAGCAGATAAGAATTGCTGTTAGTTTTTCTGTGAAAAATTTGAAAATTCCATTTGCAGTTGCCAATTTACAAACTCCATATGAACAACCTAATAAAATGAGAAGGAGTTACAGGTAGCTAACCAAACAGATCTGTATTCAAGAGTTGATACAATGGCTACTATTGTTCACAATTTATTGGTAGAGATATTGGTAACGAAGCTATGAATATAACATGGAAATAGAGGTACAATCTAATGCTCTGAGGACGCATGTTAATATCCTACCATGACAACTGGTGAAATTTAAATTAGAATCATAGAATCCCTACAGTGTGGAAGACAGCCATTCGGCTCACCGAGTCCACATTGGCCCTCCGAAGAGCAGCCCTCCCAGAGCCACACCCTGTAACCCTGCATCTCCCACAGCCAATCAACCTAACGTGTACAACCCTGGAAGCGATGGGCAATTTAGCATGGCCAATCCACGTAACCTTCACATCTTTGGACTGTGGGAGGAAACCACAGCACCTGGAGGAAACCCATGTAAACGTGGGGAGAATGTGCAAACTCCACACATACAGTCACCAGAGGCTGGAATCAAACATGGGTCACTGGTGTTGCGGATAACAATACCACATAAGGTACTCTTTTTGGGGAACTTCAATGTCCATCACCAAAAAGTGATTTGATAGCACCGCTACTGGCTAAGCTCGCTGAGTCCTGAAGACTACATCTACAAAACTGGTCTGTAACAAGTGATGAGAGAAGCAACAAGATGAAAAACCTATTTGACCAAGTCCTCGTCAATTTACCAGTCATTAGCACATGTGTTCATGATTGTATTGGTCGGAGACCATCTAAATTGTTTTTGTTGAGACAATGTTCAGCGTTTGCACCCAGAATGCCCTGCATCATGTTTGTGGCACACCGTCATGCTAAATTAAAACCATTCAGATCAAATCAGTCAACTCAAAATTGGGTATAAAGAGGTACTGTGAGTCAAGGGCAGAAAGAGTTATTATCTCACAGCACAGAATATTCCTCACTACGGATAAAATCTTCATGGCCAGAGATGGTGGACCTGAAGTCATAGAGATCTATAACACAGAAAAAGGCCATTTGAGCCCAGCAGATCTGAGCCAGACAAAAACAAACAATTCTAATTCTAAAATAACAAGGTGTAGAGCTGGATGAACACAGCCGGCCAAGCAGCATCAGAGGAGCAGGAAGGCTGACGTTTCCGGTCTAGGTCCTTCTTCAGAAATGGGGGAGGGGAAGGGGATTCTGAAATAAATAGGGAGAGAGGGGGAGGCGGATAGAAGATGGATAAAGGAGAAGATAGGTGGAGAGGGGACAGACAGGCGGGGATGGAGCCAATAAAGATGAGTGTAGGTGGGGAGTTAGATGGGGAGTTAGGGAGGGGATAGGTAACTCCCCACATAGATGCTTATGTTATCAAGTAAGACTTTTTTTATTGTGTTTGGCTGTATTGAGCTTAGTGGAAGGTGCACAATGTGAGCAAAGTAGGCTATGATATATGATTTTAAGGGACAACACAATTCTTTTCTCACACAATGATGCTAGGGGCAGTTTTAATTCTAATATATTTGCTTTAGGGGAAATTGTAATGATTTAGCATTTTTGCTTACAACAGTCCGACAATGGAGAGGGATTCGGGGCAACAAATTCAGGAGCAGAAGTCAGTGTACCCAACACACAGCAGCACTACATTTTGTCCTTCAACAACAAAATCGTACAAGGTACAAATTAAACATGCTGTTCCCCAAAGTTAGTTCATGATGTACCCATCTATATCCCAAGGAATATCACTACTTTTGCTGATTTTGCTAAACACTTTATGATGACTCAAATCCTTGCAGCATAAGTGTCAATAAGGATTTCATATATTCTGCCAAAAGGTTTCACTACGCTCAAACAAAGAACAATGAGATCATTTCGTGTCTTAACTCTACAGGTGGTTACGTGACAGAGTGGATCATCTACCTGATTGGTACAATACTAAACTGTCATCCCAAGTGGTTGAAAGTGGAACCCCGACCACTGTCTTGCACAACTTATACAAAGCTTTCAGGGAATGGTCACCTATTTCTATTTGCTTAATCTCTCCTCTCCAGCATATTTTTTTTCAAATGTTTTTCTGAATTGCAGTGTCAAAAGCACTTCCAGATGGTCAATGTCTTGCATTACATGCAGAGGAGTGCTGGTTATATTTGGACATGTGAAGGGGACGCTGTGGAACACACCACACTCCTGTCAGCTTGTCAGCCACATGCCAAGTTACACTTTCTAATTCTGTTGGAGATTTGAAATTTCACATGTTCTTCAGCACACTGGAACAAGGGTACTGCCGAGATCCCTCAAAGATGTTAAACACCAGAATCTCATGTACCTGCTAACAGCCACAGGAAACATTACTCCAGTTGCAGACTGAGAAAGAAAGCTGCGCAGACTGCTAATCACTGCAACAGAATCTAATGAGAGATGAGAAGTGTTTAAAAAAAGCATAATTAATTATTTCAGAGATAGTAGGAACTGCCGATGCTGAAGAATCTGAGATAACAAGGTGTTGAGCTGGATGAACATAGCAAGCCAAGCAGCATCAGAGAAGCAGGAAAGCTGACGTTTGGGGGCTTTTTCTGAAGAAATTTTCTGAAGAAGGGTCCACACCCAAAACGTCAGCTTTCCTGCTCCTCTGATGCTGCTTGGCCTGCTGTGTTCATCCAGCTCTACATCTTGTTATCTCATAATTAATTATTGTTGTGAAGTTGTTTCGATAGCAGAGTATCTTTCCATTTAACCTGCATCACTAACAATATACTCCGTATACGCACTTCCCTTCTACCTTCATCTCTACTAATAGGTACAAGGATCTTGATGGATTTCACTGACAGAGATTTTCTTTAATTCTTTCATGAGATGTGGGTATTGGTGATAAGACAGACATTCAATGTCCAACTCTAATTACTCGAGAAGACAGTGGTCAATGGCCTCTTGAATTGCTGTAGTCCATTTTTTACAGAAATATGTACAAAATCACTGGGAACAGAGTTCCAGAATTTTGACCCCATGCCCTGTGACAGTGAAGGAGCAGTGGTGTACTTTCAAGTCAGGATGCTGTGTGGCTTGGAGGGGAATTTGCAAGCCATGGTGTTCTCTTCTATCTATTGTTCTTTTCCTTCTAGGTGGTAGAGGTCACAGATCAAAGAAAGCTTGGCAAGCTGCTGCAGTGCATCTTCTAAGTGGTTCACACTGTTGCCACTCTATGCCAATGGTGGGGGAAATGAATGCTTCAAGTGGTGGATAATGAGTCAATTAAGTGGGCTGCTTTGTCCAGAATGGTATTAAGCTTGAATGTTGTTGGAGCTGCACTCATCCAGGCAAGAGAAGAATTATCCATCACACTCCTGATCTGTGCCTTGTAGATGGTGGTCACACTGGCTTTCTATTATGCTATAATTCCTCCTCCTTTATTATTTATTTTAATCATTTCTTGCTGGGTTATCAAATTTGTCCAATCTTCCAGCACTGATCTTCTCAGTAACGTATATATTTTCTTTCATTTTCATAGAATCCTTAATTTATTCAGTTAGCAATGAATCACATGTTCTTTACATTGAGTATTTCTTCCACAGTGGAATATATCTCCATTTTTTATTTGTTCATGGGATTTAAATGTCGCTGACTTGGTATTTATTGCCCATCCTTAATTGTCCAGACAACAGCTGAGAGTGAACCACATTGCTGTGGATCTGGAGTCACAGTAGGCCAGACCAAATAAGGATGGCAGATGCTCAAGGGCATTAGTGAACCAGATGGG
Organism: Ginglymostoma cirratum; assembly: GCA_024137785.1. Classification (NCBI taxonomy): domain Eukaryota; kingdom Metazoa; phylum Chordata; class Chondrichthyes; order Orectolobiformes; family Ginglymostomatidae; genus Ginglymostoma; species Ginglymostoma cirratum. The sequence goes on along the minus strand of JAHRHZ010000030.1, from coordinate 4,913,184 downwards.
ATTTTATTACAATATACATTGAATATATTGTCACCATCGAGTTAGCTTTCTTGTCCCAGATTTTTGTTGATATCAAATTGCACCATCTATGATGGTGGGACTCAAACTTGTAACCACAGAATATCAGCCTAGGGTTCTGGATTACTAGCCTAATAACAATTCTACTATGCCACTGCCTTCCCTAAACACTGCTGGGAGTTATGGAATATCCCCTAAATGTCTGTCACTTCTTCTGTGTTGTCCTACCTTTAACTTATTTTCACAATTCACTTTAGCCAACTCTGTCCTCATAGACTTGTAATGGCCTTTATTTAATTTTTAGACACTTGTCTTAGACCCACAATGCTCATCCTCAAACCAAACCTGAAATTCTACCATGTTAGGATCACTGTTGTCTAGAGGCCCCTCTAATATGACAGCAGTAAGTAATCCCTTCTCAGTGCACATTACCAGGTATAAAATAGCCTGCTCCAGTGTTGGCACTAGAACATACAAACTGACCCGAACATACTCTATGAACTCATCTTCGAGGTTACCTTTGCCAATTTAATTCATCCAATCGATATGAAGATTAAAATCACTTATAACTAATGCAATGCCTTTCTCACAAACTCATTATTTCCCTCTGACCCTTTTGGTTCAATTACACAACTACTGTTAGGAGACCATTTAGAGATATATAAACTACACACAAAGTAGCTTCTTACCTTTACCATGTCGCTTCTCTGTCCAAACTGATTCTACATCTTGATCTTCTGAACTAAGATCTTGTCTCACTAGTATACAAATGTCGTCCTTAATTTAGAAAGCTATTCCACCTTCTTTTCTGAAGCCTCCTGTCCAACCAAATGTCCAATACTGTTGAATATTTAAGCCCTAGCCTCGGTCACTGTGCAAAATGTCTCTACAATGATTATCAAATCATACATATCTATTTCTATTTGTGTTAATTAATTCATCCATTTTGTTACAGATACTGCACACATTCTGAAAAAGCATTTAATTCTGTCTTCTTACCATTCTTGCTAACTCTGTCATAAACGTGGTGCATTATTATATCTGTTCTTTGTCTTAACCTGTCCTGCCATACTCTGGTTGTCATTACCCAGATCTCTACCCTGCTTTATTGCTTCGTCCTTTCTCTATGCCTATTACATCTCCATTCATGTGATTCCTCACCCACCCTACGCTATCAAGTTTCCCATTCCGTAACTACTCTAAACTTCATGATGTTGTGATAACTGTTTTCTAATACTTGCTCCTCCACTGACGCAAGCTCCACTTGGCCTCCTTCTTTCCCCAGAACCAGGCTGCTGTGTTAAGGAATTCGTACTCAATCAAGAAATTCCTCCTATCTTGCCCTGACTGTGCTTATCCCAATCTAGATGAGGGCAATTGAAAACCTCACCGTAGTGATTCGATTGCTCTAAATTGTTCATAAAACTGCTTTTTAGACATGATTCTCCATTTCCTTCATACTATTTGGCGGTCAATATAGTATATATACCTAGCCTCTTTTTTTAACTCTAGCCAAATGGATTCAATCTTTCAATCCTCAAGCACATCAATCCCTTCCCAAAGCTTAATAATATCTTTGATCAATCATGCCCCTTCATCCAGGGATCAGGAAGGTAGATCAACTGAGTGACAAAACTCTAACTGCAAATCTTCACCCTGTGGCTTTTCCAACATTTTCCTCCACATGCTGCTCCAGGCAACTCTTTACTGTTCTACTCATTTCCATCTCCAAAGGCATTACATCCTCATCTGAATAGCTACATTTTCCCTCACCATTTTTCTATTACCCTTTTGCACCCTTAGCTCACAGTGATTCTTTTCAAACGGTGTCTTTTCCTCTGCAAACAAGCCATGCATCTCTCTGCTTTCTCTCCTTGCAGAAGAGACCACAGAACTTGTAATAGGCACATATCTAGAAAAGGTGGGAGGCAGTGGTGGATGGGGCTGCTGGATGGTGGCCCTCTTTTAAGAGGCCAGTGATGATATTTATCTACCTACCACGTTGTAAAAAATCATACAATCCTACAGTGTGGAAGAAGGCCACTCAGTCCATCAAGTCCACACCAACTGTCCAAACAGCATTCCACTCATACCCACCCCTACCCTATCCCCATAAACCTGCATTCCCCATGGCTAATCCACCTTGCCTGCATATCCCTGGACAGTGTGGGCAATTTAATGTGTCCAGTCCACCTAACTTGCACATCTTTGAACTGGTGAAAGGAGGACATGGCCAAAGAAGGTTGATGATGTCAGTGTCCACCCCTGTTCTGTGCAGGGGCATGGCATTGGGGCTGTTATTGCTGTCACTGCAGCTGGAGCAGTTGACCATTGTGGTTCCCCTCAGAAGAGGAGGCAGGTAACACTGTATAAGCTGCTGGCAAAGACAAGCAGATGAAATGCAGCTGATGGTGAATAGGAGTGCTAGAACAGGTGAAAAACTTTTGAACAGGTTAGCAATCGCCTGTCAAACAGTAAAAGCACTCTCACAGAAGAAGTGTATAGAACAGCAGTTCCTCAAGGTCATAAGTGAACCTCTTTAGAGTAACTGGCCAAAGCTTTCCAAGTTTGACAGTTTTATTCAAGAACCTTTAATTGCCGTGTACTTGTCTCAGTGACACTTTGTGGGACTCTTGCGCGGTTGTGAAGGAGTTAATGATAAAAAAAATCTTTCACTGCCTTTTCAGATCATCTCAATTACTTGCTCATCAAACCCACAGGGGCTCCATGTAGGACCTGAACCCACCACAGTGAGAGCCAGAGAGATGTCACGGATACTCAGTCAATGTCATTTCCCAGGACTTATCCCCGACAGAAGCACTAAAAGCCACCTCTAACTGGCTAGGAAATCTCTGGCCCGTATTTTTGAATCTCTTTCATGAGAAAATATACCTTTTCCAGTCTGCAGACAATTCGGGAGCATGGCTGACGTTTGCACTGCTCCTTTTAGTCTTTTGCTACTGGCACCCCATTCATTACCATTTCCTGTGTTTCATTGTTACCATTATCCTCTGTTTCATTGTTATTTTATTAGTTTTGTGCACTGATGCTTATCCAACTTTTGTGATAACACAACATAACATAAGGTACTAGAATAGTCAATATGCATTATCTAGGTTTCTCCTTCTGCACAGTCACCTCAGACTCCTACTCTGAGCCCCTCATTTTGTACCCAAAAACTGTGGTTTAGCAATGTAAAGAACTTCACAATGTATGCTGATCATACCCAACCGATGTTATTACCATCACTACCAACTACACAACTGGTACTTCAGCTACAGTGCAGAGTCATTGTGAACTTTCCAAGATAGATTTTATGGACACTTGTGTAGAATTACTTAATATTATAGAACCACTACTGACACGAATGGCATTTAGCCATTCCTGTAGTTTCTCACGCATATCACTCTGGAGGCATGTCACTGTCTGTCAGACATCAAGATCAGGAAAAGCCAAAACGTCCTTAACAGTAATAGAACCAAATCCATGCTGCTTGGAAAAACTAAACTAAACAAAAGAACTAAATCTCTCAGATGCCGATTCCACCTCCACTTCAGCTGCTCACTTAAGGTGAGCTTGGGAAAGTACAAAATGTTGCCCCAATCACAGGGGGTAGGTTAGCTTGGACAGCTGGCTTGCGATGCAGAATGATGCCAACAGCGTGGGTTCAATTACTGCACTGGTTGAGGTTACCATAAAGGTCCCGTCTTCTCAACCTTGTCGCTCCCCTGAGTGATGGAGACTGTCAGATTAAGATCATCACCTCTCTGGGGAAAGCAGGCCACTGGGACTATAGTGACTTTACTTTGGTCACAGGATTAGCTTAAAACCTCAAAAGCCAGTCTAGGTAAAATTATAGTATGTACCTATCATACTAGCACATGCGACCTAGTCAGAACCAACAGGTTCAGAGTTCTGCCAGTTCCAAAGAAGAGCTTTTGGACTCAAAAGTTTAACTGTGTTAACTCTTCAGATGCTGCTGGATTTGCTCTGTTTCTCCAGCATTTTCTGTTATTTCAGGTTTCCAGCATCCACAATATTTTGCTTTTATTCTATGTTCAATCATTTTCTCTTGGATCAATTCTTTAAATGCTTGAATTAACAATATTTTTTCATCCTGCTTAGTAGTCTAGGACTGTAACAGACACTAAGATCTATCTATGATCATAGAATTTACGTGTTATATATTTTATCAGGCATTTGTAATCGTAGCCTGTGGCCTAGTTTAATATTGCTTTCAGGATGATTACTTTCTACAAAAGCTTTCTGTTCTCTATCTGTTGTCAGAGTACAAAAAAAGGTTCAACAGTGAAGTTGGAATAAAGTGTTACTCCTCCTTTTGCTTATATGTTTGGAAATAGACTCTCCTTAGTGCAAACCCCTATGCGAGAAAGTGTTGCTGCTGGGTGAATGTATTCCAAATACTTTCCACATAAAGTCAAGTGCCGATTTTAACTTAGTGGCAAACCAATAGGGGTAGGTAACTATCTGGTGCAGAATGAAATAAAAGATTTGCATTTTTTCAGACTGCTCATCTCAGGTCATCCCAAAGCATTTTACATCTAATGAGAGACTTTTAAGTGTAGTCATTTGTTGTAATGTGAGTAACATGGCAGCAATTTGTGCACAGCAAACTCACACAAATAATAACCTGGTAACAGACAGAAAATCTGGCTTTATAATGTTCATTGCAGGGTAAACATTGGCCAGGGCATCACGGTTAACTCACAAGGTCTTCATTGAATTTGTACCTTAATATTTTATTTCCACTTAAGATAGCAAAGAGGTTCAACATCTCAATTAAAGACAACACTTCCAAAAGTGTAGGATGACCTCAGTATTAGACTGGAGTATCAGGCTAGATTTTAGAGCTCAAGATATAGAGCAGGGCTTGAAAACAAAATTTTCATTCCAGGAACAAGACTGCTACCAAGTTAGCAGTGCTGATACCATGCATCACTTATTACTCACTCGAATATTTCATATTGGCCTCATTTGAATTCTGCTGGTCAGTTTCTCATTGATTGTGAGCAAAGAGCAATCAGGTGACTGAAAGAATGCTGACATCAAATCAAGTTGCCGGATGGTGCAGTGTGCATGTGTACATGGCCAGTGAGGAGGGAGGGGCACGGGCTGCAAGGTTCTCATTGATGGAGAACAGGAAGCCTAGGGACCGAAGGGTTAGAATTTCCTTCAGGTACCCAGCTGAATACATTTAGTCGCTTCATCTAAATCATTGATGCACATTGTAAATAGCTGGTATCCAAGCACTGATCTCTGTGGTACCCCATCGTACTAACTCTGGTTTTAAATCGTGGAGTTATATTGGCTACCCTACAATCAATAGGAGCTGTTCCAGAGTTGATAAAATCTTGAAAGGTAGCCATCAATGCATCCACCATTTCTGGGGCCATTTCCTTAAGGACTCTGGGATATAGGCCAGACCACTTAAGGGTGGCAGATTTCCTTCCCTATGGAATGTCAGTAAACCAGATGAGGTTTTACAACAATTAATGGTGCTTACATGGTCACCGTTAGCCTTGTTACCTATTTACTTAAACTCCAAGTTTCTGTTGATTCAAATTTCATCATGTGCCATGATGGGATTCCTGACAGGAACAAAAACTGGAGCCATTCCATTTTAATTGTCCTCCTTTTCTCTTTGCAGAAAACAAATAATAAAAATTGTCACTCAAGTTTACATTTGTGAGGTTGCCTATGGGGGCCAACTTTAAAAATAACCATAAGCTGGAACAAACCCAGATATTAACACTAATCTCTCATAAAATGTTTGGTAATGTTTATTATACATGGAAAGCAAAATACAAACTTAACAAGTTGTTGCTCTTTTGGTGACTCTTTCTGTTCAGATGCAGTTAACTTTCACTTGTTTCTCATTGTTCTGTGAAAAGAGCTGGAGGGATATGTTGAACACATTGCACATTTATCAGTTCGGGTACTAAATTGTTATGAGTTGCAGAATTACATACTTGCACATGGAGACAGTGAATAACAAACTGGCGAAATCACTGAATTATATGAAGCATAGTCTACTTTTAGTCCACACTCCAACCTACTAATTTCATGCCTTTGAAACTCTCCAAAATAAACTAATAACTTTCTCTGTTTTCTCATAACTCTTTCAACAACATGTCCTCACATTAGTTTTGACTTTAACTAAACTATAAAAGCCTTGTGCAGTAAGATAGGGAGGGAGCTGAAAATTCTCTTTGTTCTCTGTGAGTGGAATTGCTTGTGGTTAACTTAATATGCAAGTGTGTTGGGCACCAAGTCAGAGGAGGTCAAGCAGGAAAAGAGGTGAAAGCAAGGAAAGCCACACAGATTGACTTTCCTGCGTATTTGATAACTTTATGAAAAAAGGAACCAAAAACTGTCGTACGTTGGGTATTTTGATGGATGGTCGAGGCCAGGATCTAGACCTGCTAATCCTCGATGGGTCCCACATAAACACCTCATGTGAGTTGCACATTTCAGTGTCTAGGTCTCTGGATAAGAGAGGGACAAAAATATTTTCAGCATTAAGTTCTGCTTAACTAAATATTAGCTGTTTCAGTTAGGGCCCAAGCATTTGTTGGTCAGTTGAGGCCTGTTTAGTCGTTCCCACCGTGAAGTGCTTGGGGAGGAAGGTTTGCAGGAGCAGGGTGTGGTGGGGAAGCTGTCTAGTAAAATCTTATAGTCTCCCTGCAAGTTTGGGGTCAGCCCAGAGGAGATTCCTGATGCCCACCCACCACCAACAACAAGTGGCACCTGCACAATTCCCTGAACAACTTAAAATAGCAACGTGGCTTCCAGAACCTGCAGAGATCGTACATCTCCAATTTTCTAGCTGATGTAATGGGGCCACTACCTCTGTGTTGAATCCTGGCAAGCACATCTCAGGCCAGTCCATCTCCCTTCAATCCTGCTACACCCCTTGAGAAATTATATTACCTCTTGCCAGCACAACTTACTCTTTGGAAGTCCATTCTTGCAACATTCACTTTGCTATAAATCCATTTGGGAAATATCTGTAATTTCCCTTCTATTTGTCTTGCTCCATTGCTCTTTTATCCCTACCTCTGTAATACCTATCGTCCTTCATGTTTGATTAAATGTTGTGGTAATATATGAATACTGTTGTCTTGCCTTTGTGCTTTCTCATATCATGCAGCTCAAGGCTCCAAACACTTCACCTTCTTCTCTGGGTGATCAACCAGTTTTCTGTGTTAAAATTACTGGTGCATGATGCACACACTCTAGTCATCTGAAGTATTGCTGAGGCACAAAATGGTTTATGTGCCTCACTTGGATTAAAAAGGTGCACTGCCATTGCTAGTCTCAATAATGACTACCAGCTCACCTAACAAACGGAATAAACATTAGGCATCCCTGAAGCTGTTTAAAAGCAGCTTGCACCTCTTAATGGGAACGTGCACTTTGGTTGTAGGCAACTAGAATTCAAGATTTCTGAAACTGGCTGGTGAAAGGAAAATCTGCAACACCCATCTGTTTTTAAAACATGTCCTGGAGCTATTGTGCAGATTAATTTTAATGTTGGTGTGTTCAGGGTCAGTTTAATCTTAGTATTTATGAGAAAATCAGCAAGGAGCAATGCCTTTTTACCATCTAGAAGGTGGAAGATCTCCAGCTAAGCTGTTAGATATGAGGGTAGAGTGGGCAAACACCAGAAGCACTGCACTAAGGAAAAGGCTACAATGCAGAGAAGTTTTTATTGATTCACATGGCATGCAAAAGCAAGATTTCTAACTTATCTCTTACATTTCTCCCTATTAAGCCCTGTAGGAACTATAGTCCCTGAACTCACAACCCTATCCTTCCTCCAGTTCCATTATTTGCTTTTCTTCTTCTGGCAGTTATAATGTTTCCACTCTTTTGATCGCTATGCTATATATCATGCTGCAATTGATCACAATCCTTGAGACTTGCTCTGACCTGAACAAATCCTGCAGAATACACCAAATGATGGAACTTTTACTTTAAATTATCAATCACCTGTTCTAGAGAGGTCTACTTCTTGAGTGGTGCATATGATATTAATATGTGTCTAGCTTCTCATCATTAGACTTCAATCAGCAGGTAAACAGCCACCATTTGAACCAAGCAGCCAGCCTGTATTCCAACAGTCTTGAGTGGAAGAGAGACAGCTATTAAAAATTAGCAATGGATGAAGCATCATGACTGCCACTCAGAAACCAAGCACATTGCCAGCATCTTTCCATCTACTCAAGAAAGAAAACTTTGTGCTTTCTCATACCATGCTGCTCAAGGCTCTAAATGCTTCACCTTCTTCTCCAGATGGTCAACCAGTGTCCTATGTTAAAATAATTGGTGCACAAGGCACACACTCTAATTATCTGGGGTGCTGTTGAAACACAAACTGGGTATATGTGCCTCACTGGGATTAAATAGGTGGACTGCCTTTGCAGTCTCAATAATGACTGCCAGTTCACCAAATGATTCACTAAGTAGATTGTTTCAGGCACTTTAGGGGAGGTGGTGGCATTGTGTAAATATCATTGACAAGTAATCCAGAGGCCCCAGCTAATGCTTTTGGAACTTGGGCTTGATGGAAGCTTATGAAATTTAAGTTCAATTAATAAAATCTGGAATTGAAAGCTACCTTGGTAATAGGGACTCAAAACTACAAGCGATTATTGTAAATGCCACCTGGTTCATTAATGTCCTTTAGGGACTGAAAAATTAGCATCCTTACCCAGTTCTGAGGCAGGATCACCAGACCTGAAATGTCTTTTTCTACACGGATGCTGCCAGACCTGCCGAGCTTTTCCAGCAACTTTGTTTTTGTTCCTGATTTACAGCATCCACAGTTCTTTTGGTTTTTATCCTTACCCAGTCTGTCTACATGTGACTCTAAACCCAAAGCATCGTTGTCGACTGATACCTCCCCTCTGAAACACATTGCAAACCTCAGTTCCAAGGCAATTAGGGATGTAAAACAAATAGTGACCTTGCCAGTATCACCATCAAACAAAAGAATATTTTCAATAAACTGTCCACTGAAATAATGGCGACTTTTCCTGCTGTTAAGCATTGCTGGTTTTGGATAGGGAGTACAGAGGGCCATGTGGGGTCAATTTACAATGCCCTGCCCATACAGAAATCCAGCAACTACAATAAATCCCCCAACATTTCATTTTTTTGGCAGCTTCGTTGGGTAAAGAGAAAAATTTCTGGAGCTTTGAAGACTGCATCTGTCGCCTGCCCATTGCAATTGCGCACCAAGGAATATCAGGCCAAATCAGACGATTTGCTACAACAAACACTGTTGTTAATGTCCAAATTAGCTAACAAATTCAGGGGTATGTTATGGAGTGTGAAACTCCAGAACCTCCTGGTTAATTTATATATATGGCCTCCCATCCTCAGCCTCTCTATCTTGAACGCTGCATTTATTGCCAATAACACAAGTGATACAGTGACTGCGCATATGCAAAAACAGCTTTGCAGTTGAACTCCGAGTGTCGGCTCACTAAAATCAACGGATGTCACATAATTGACTTACCAGTGTGTGGTTTCATTAAACTTGCAGCACTGCAATGTCAAAGCATCCATGCAAAACATGCCGCTGAAGTTTCTATAAAACCTTTGATCCACAGGCATGCTCAGAAAGGGGCCTCGCTGCCGAGAGAGTGAAGTGTGCAGCAATGTTGTGTCCAACAGCAAGCATTGGGGCAGTGACCATGGCTGGCCAGAAGGCTCCGTCACAGCTCTGTGACATGATGGCCATTATCTAACAAGCGCAGGTGATCAACCTGAAGTTAGCAACATACCTCAGACCGTTTCTTTAAAGACTTAATTTGCAAGTTAATTTTCCATTGGATTTCTTTCCAAATCTTTAAATCCATTTACTACAGAGATCTGCAATTGGTCCTATCATTCATTGAAGTCCTGGATGCCTCATTGCTGTTACTATTCCGTTATCAATGTGTTCATCAAGCAAGGTACACCATAATTACTTTTGAACTAGGGAATGCAGCTAATGGGTGTATGCTATGAGATCTACCAGATTGGATCCATCGTTTATGTCACCCAGAATGACATTTAGCTGCTGTGACTTTGATAGCCATCATCTGGGCTGGGATCCAATTCTCAGTTCAAATCCTACAAAGCCCAGTCACAGTCCTCTTGATGAAGCAGACCCATCACACATACTGCATCTCTGTTTTCAGCTCAGATATTCCATTTTTGAATATACAGATGCTGAATGTCCTCCTGGGCTCTCCCCTCCTCTGCCATCTTCTAATGGGCTCTGCAGTTCGAGGCTGCCTTCCTTGTTGTTCTGCTTTCTTGTTGTTTGGGTGATCTTAAAACCTAATCCAAATTAGCATTAAATGTACCTGTAACACTCATCGTGCAATGTCACAATGCAGAATTTGTAATTGTTTCATCCAGCTTAGGTGACACACTGTCCAATATTTCCCCCTACAACGTTTTTGCTCAATGTCAAATCTCCATGATCTCAATGTCCTTCCTGCTGCCATAAAGTCAGAAGCAGAGATCTTTGCTGATTATTCAGATTTCAATTTCATTCATAGCTCCTTTGATGAAGCAGTCAATGTTAGCTCACGAAGCCTGCAATGTCATGGAAATGCAAAAACCATCAAATTTTGCTTCAAGTGACACACACTGCTGGTTCAGACATAAACTATAGCGCTCTTTTAATTGTCACTCAGCAAATTTGATGGAATTCCCTACCTAACTACTTGTGAGAGCACCATCACCACACAAATATAGTAGTAATTCAAGGCATATAACATCACTACCTTCTGATAGTAAGTAGAAGTTGCCAATTAATTCATTACAGTCCTGAAATGTTCACATCCTGATAATGAAATGCCGTTATTGCTTAAAATTTGTTACTCTCACCATTTGATTAACAAAATCATAAATAAAAACAACAGAATTATCAATTAAAGGGCTGCATAGCTTTGTATTTCAATTAATGCCAGTTACCACCAGACTATTTTGGGGTTTGGAACATGACTTTCTGCACACTTCATCTGCATTTGCTCTTTTGCACAAGAAAAGCAATTGAAATCTTGCCTCTGGGCTTTCAAACAACCAGAGAGAGAAGACTGAATGATATGTCCATTCTGTTAAAGGAAGGGACCCCACCAAGCATCTCCAATCAAGCAGCGAACAAAGCAATGTAACTGGTCAAGGAAGTTAGTAGCAGAAATATACACTCTCTGACCTGATGACCATACTCCAAGATGATCCAGGATCTCAGGAGGTCAGGACAGGTGAGTTGCACCGCACTTCTAGGTGCCAATCTCCATGCACTCATGTTTCCAGCATTCCCCAACACAACATACTCATAAAAAAACAGACTTTCATTCATTCTTCTCTACACAGCAGTATAAGCAGCCAAAATGCACACTCTCCCTCAGTCTATTACCCTGGCCCTGGACTCATGCCTCCCTGTCATTTTGCACAAATTAAGGCCTTCCCTCCCCTCCACAATTCCCCACTTTCATTCCTTGCAGAAGGGAGCACACAACCTGGTGGGAGACAGAGACCCTGGAGTCACAGAGAAGTGCTTGCCACCATGCATTTGCCTGGTGACACTAGCAAGTTGCTGACAGTTCTAAAAAGAGGTTCCATGGCTGATTCAAGGGTGAAGTACTTCATAAGTGATTTACGCTTGTTTAAAACAACAAAAATTAGATTAAACTACCCTGATGGGGCACTGTAACAAAACTACAAACTAACAATTAGAAGAAACTTAGAGAAGGGAACGGAAGCTTACTAAAGCAAAATTTTCCTAAATGATGATGCACCCCACCCCCTGAGATGCCCACCAGTCTCTAAAGGTCTCTATTGTGCCAATGAACACCACATGCTCCCTCTTCATTGATACCGTAGCACAAATCTAAGCATTCTTAACGATTACGTAATTAAAGACGTAACACTACCAAGGGGGAAGCTTGAAGAGGGCATGATCGTGCCACAATCTTAATCAACATCAATTTTCAGGTCTTTCCAATCCCAACCATATTCTAACCCACCCCCACGGGCCAGAAACATTCTGCCAAATAAGTCAGTGGTTCTCAAACTTCAAGAACTGCTTTTTGAATGCTTTAGTTACCATGGATCCATTCCTATATCCATCAAAATTTATAATAATATTAAATACTTTTTTCACTGATATTTGCAAATGTATAATTCATTGATACAAAAACAATGTTGCTGGAAAAGCTCAGCAGGTCTGGCAGCATCTGTGAAGGAAAAAACAGAGTTAACGTTTTGGGTCCGGTGACCCTTCCTCAGAACTCTGTTTTTTCCTTCACAGATGCTGCCAGACCCGCTGAGCTTTTTCAGCAGTTTTGTTTTTGTTCCTGATTTACAGCATCCACAGTTCTTTCATTTTTTCAATAATTCATTGATGGCCTGCTTAAAAAAATTGTCAGGGTCGTCTTATATATTGAGAATGGATGTGACTGGTGACATGAAAATCTTTTATCTTCCTTTCAGCCAAAAGATAACAGTGCAGGTTCAGCAACATGTTTGAATACTTCACTGTACAATACCTTCCTGTTTTTCTTAAGCTGATTCTGATGTGATCACTGCACTATTTCATCAACCAAAACATGCGTTTATATCACCCTTTAATCATAATAAAAGACAAAACTCGACAGCATGCCTACTTACAATATGGCTTGTGTATTACAGAGCTTTTTTATCTTTCCTCTGTCTGATATTTACTGGCTATCCTGCACTGGAATATTACTGACAACTGCCTTGTCTGTGGCATTTCTGCCATCAGGACAGCATGTAGGATCAAAGTTTCAATGTCAGTCCAATCGCAGGTCTGGTTACTGTCCTCAGTCAATCAAAATCCCTGGTCAAGGTTGATGTCGTATCTCCTTCCTACCCTTTCCTCAGTCTTGAGAGTCTATTCCCTATCTCTGGGGCCTCTTCTCTCCTTTGTCAGGATTCTTAACCAATCAAAGGCCTCACCATTCCAGCTCTGTTTCCAGTGCTGCTTCAGCCCTAGTGCCCAACTGGGGTCAATCCTAACGTACCTTGCTCTCTTTTGAAGGCCAGCTCAAATCGTCTGTAGGATTTCAACCTAAAACAGTTGTCTACGTGGACTTCCATAAAGCCTTTAACGAGGTCCCTCATGGCAGACTAGTACAAAAGGTGAACTCACATCGTATCGGGGTGAGCTGGTAAAATGGCTCGGTCATAGAAGACAGAGGATAGTGGTGGAAGGATGCTTTTCAGAATAGAGGGTTGTGACTATTGATCAGTGCTGGGACCTCTGCTGTTCGTGGTCTACATAAATGATTTGAAAGAAAACGTAGCTGATCTAATTAGTAAGTCTGCAGATGATACAAAGATTGGTGAAGTTGTGGATAGTGAGGAGGATTGTCAGGATACAGCAGTGAATAGATCAGTTGGAGGCATGGGCAGCAAAATGGCAGATGGAGTTTAATCCAGGCAAATGTGAGGTGATGCATTTTGGACGATCAAGTACAGGTACAAATCATACAGTGAGTGGCAGAACCCTTAGGAATATTGATATGATGGTAGATAAGGCAGTAAAGAAGGCCTATGACATGCTTGCCTTCATTGGAAGGTGCATTGAGTATAAGGATAGGCAAGTTATGCTGCAGTTTTTTAGAACTTTAGTTAGGCCACATTTGGAATACTGCATTCTGTTCTGGTCACCACACTACCAGAGGATGTGGATGCTTTCGAGAAAATACAGAAAAGGTTTACCAGGATGTTGCCTGGTATGGTGGATTTTAGCTATGAAGAAAAGTTGGATAGACTGGATTTATTTTCACTGGAATGCAAGAGGTTGAGGGGTGACCTGATAGAAGTTAACAAGATTGTGAATGGCATGGATAGAGTGGAAAGTATGAGGGTTTTTCCCAGGGTGGAAGGGACAATTACTAGGGACACAGGTTCAAGGCACGGGTGGCTGGGATGGTTTAAAAGAGATGTGTGAGGCAAGTTCTTCACACAAAGGGTGGTGCATGCCTGGAACACGCTGCCAGAAGAGGTGGTGGAAGTAGACACAATTGCAGCATTCAAAAAGCACCTCCACGAACACATGAATAGGAAGGGAATAGAGGGTTACGGATCCTGTGAGTGAAGACAGTTTTACTATGGAAGGGCAAAAAGTGTCAGTGCAGGCTTGGAGGGCCAAAGGGCCTGTTCCTGTGCTGTATTGTTCTTTGTTCTTCTTCGTACAGAGTTAACAACACTATCAACTGAACCATGTTGATGCCAGAAACAGTGCATTAAGTCTGTGATACCTTAAAACTTTGTTTTTATTCATTCGTGGGCTGACATCATCACTGGCTAGACTAACATTTATTGCCCATCCTAATTGCCCAGAAGGCAGTTAAGAGTGAACTACGTTTCTGTGGGTCTAGAGTCACATGTATGCCAGAGCAGGTAAGGATGGCAGTTTCTTTTCTTAAAGGACATTAGTGAACCAGATGGGTCTTTCCAACAATCGAGAATGGGTTTGTGGGCATCATTAGATTCTTAATTCCAGATTTTTATTGAATTCAAATTCCACCATCTGCCAAGACAGGATTTGAACCTGGGTTCCCAGAACATTACCCGGATCAACTGGCCAGTGATAATACCACTTGACCTAAAAACTAACTGGCAGCAAGGCAAGAAGAAGACATAAAGAGCTCTTCAAAATGTATTTGTTTATTATCCTCAACTGAACAGTGGACATATAAACCAACTATTTACCTGAATCTAATATAAGAATGAGTCGATGAGACTGCCTTTAAATATTAAGTATCAGAGACCTACAAAACATCTGAGTCAAATTAGCGTTTTTATTACAACAGCAGTTCTTTAAACACAGCATTTTTATAGTTTTTTTTGAAAAAGTTATTCGTGTTGATCCAGCATTTACTGCTCATACCAAGTTGCTCTTGTAAAGATCGTGGTTAGTTGCCTTCTCGAACTGCTGCGGTCCACTTGGTGCAAGTACATCCACAATACTGTTGGATTTTGACTAAGTGACAGTTAAAGAATGGTGATATAATTCCAAGTCAGGGTGGTGAGTGTCTTGGACAGGAACTGATAGGCAGTAGCATTCCCACATACCTGCTGCCCTTGTTCTTTTAGATGGAAGTGGTTGTGGGTTTGAAGGTGCTGTATAAGGGGGAGGCAATGGCCTAGTGGTATTATTGCTGGACTATTAATTCAAATACCATGTAATGTTCTGGGGACCCGGGTTCAAATCCTGCCACTGCAGATGGTGGAATTTGTATTCAATATATATCTGCAATGAAGGGTCTAATGATGACTGTGAAACCACTCACTGCTGATTGTCAGGAAAAGCCCCATCTGTCCTTTAGGGAAGGAAACTGCCATCCTTACCTGGTCTGGCCTGCATGTGACTCCAAACCCACAGCAATGTGGTTGACTCTTAACTGCCCTCTGAGCAATTCAGGATGTGCAATAAATGGTAGCCTGGCCAGCAATACCCCAATCCTTGAATAAATTTTAAAAAGAAGAGTCTTGGTGAATTGTTGCAGTGCATCTTGTAGATGGTACTCATTGCTGCTACTGGTCAGTGCTGGAAGGAGTGAATGTTTGTGGATGTGCTGTCAATCAAGTGGGCTGCTTTGTTCTGGATGGTGTCAAGCTTCTTGAGTGTGGTTGGAAGTGTAGCCATCCAGACAAGTGGTGAGTATTCCATCACACTCCTGTAGATGATAAACAGGCTCTGGGGAGTCAGGAGGTATGAGTTACTCACTGCAGGATTCCTAGCCTCTAACCTGCTTTTGTGGTGACAATATTTATTTGGCTGATCTTTTCAGTTTTTGGTCAATGGTATCCCCAGAATTTTGATAGTGGGGCAATTTAGTGAAGGTAATGCCATTGAATATGAAGGGGTGATAGTTAGATTCTGTCTTATTGAAGCTGGTCGTTGCCTGGCCCTTGTATGGTGCAAATGTTACCGGCCACTTGTCAGCCCAAACATGGATATTGCCCAGGTCTTATTGAATTTTGGCATGGTCTACTTCAGAGTCTAAGACACTGCTGAAAATTGTACAATCATCAACAAACAATGATTTTCCCTCCATCATTAGATGAAGATCATTGATGAAGCAGCTAAAGACGCTTGGGCCAACAGTCAAGTTCCCTGAGGAACCTCCTGCAGAGAGGTCATGGAGCTTAAAGAAATGTAAAGCCATCCAGAGTTCCTGCTAATTTTGTTTTTGTCTGTGCAGACATCCAAGGTCCATGCACAGCAGCGACTTCTGGAAATGGAAGTCAATGCTGCAGAAGACAATCGGTTGTGTGCAGATCCTTGGTCCAGCTGTGCAGCCAGATAGCTTGGAGGGAATGTTCATGTCTCTGTGTAAGCACAGGCCTATGAACATAAATACAAATCTAGTCCACAGTCCTGCTTTGTGATTTGTTTTTAGTCATTGAATATGGAAGTGTAACAGGGAAACATTTTCTCCCAAATTGAAAAGACAGATTCACATCTGCTGAGATCAACATTAATTCAAATATATCCTATTTATGACATTAAACACTATTCTCTATTCATTAAAACAGCCTGTTCAATTTCAGCGTCTATCATCAAAAGAAAACAGCTTCCTAACTGCCAAATTTTTCCATGACAAAGTCCTTGTTTAAGATTTGCATTTCATTATAACTGCTCTATTCCTGAAACTAGACTTGAGTCGTGCATGCCCACTCAAGTTAGACCATGTAGAAATTCTGGAGGCTACAGACTGTTATCATCTTCTTCACCTATAGAATCAGCGTCAATGTCATATTTTAATTCGCGTGAAGAATTTCTTAAATTCTTTAATCAAATCCAAAGAAGGTTAAGTGTGTGTACAAAGAATCGCTTTCCACTAATTAGTTGTATCAAATAGACATCCCTACCATTTTGCTACACTTACCCAACTCCATCATCTCATCCACCCTTTCCATACCAACCCCAATCCCACTATTTCCAGCACTCCTGGAAACACCCTCTCCAGACATGTTAAGTTTATGTTGGGCTCTCCTTTCTTCTCTTTGATTTTGTTGTCCACAAAACCCCCAATCTCACCACCACACACCTCTCCAGTGCCACCAACCATTGACAACCATACATACATCATGTCCTCTTATTCTCCACACACCTCCACATATACCAGACATCACCAACCTCCTAAACTGATCAATCAAAGCAGACAAACACTGAGTGTTACTACTACTTTAATTGATATTATGATGCATGTAATATTTACCATCAGACTGGATTCAGATCTCAAAAGACATCCTACTCCTGTAAAAGCAAAATACTACAGATGCTTCAGATCTGAAATAAAAACAGAAAGTGCTGGTGAAACTCAGCAGGTCTGGCAGCAATTGTGGAGAGAGAAACAGATAATGTTTTCAGTCCAATGTGACATTTCTTCAGTAGGGAAGAAAAGAGATGGAAAAGTGATGCATTTTAAGTAGTTGGGAAAAGGGAGGAGCAAGTGGAAGAAAAGGGAAAAATCAGGAACAGGTTAGACAGCATAGAAAATTTGAGATCAAAAGTGTCATAGAACAAAAGGCAAAAGGAGTGGTAAATAGAGAAAAGACAAACCTTAACTAAGGTATTAAAAGCTGAACTAAAGGTCAGCTCTGACTGAAAGGAAAAAACATGAAAACAGGATACTTACCCTGGAGAAAATTAAAAATGGAAGACTGTGCTCATGATCTGAAGTTGTTGAACTCAACATTGAGTCAAGAAGGCTGTAAAGTGCCTAAATAAAACTTAGGTGCTGTCCCCCCAGCTCGTGTTGGGCCTGCTCTGATGTACTTAAAGATATCTTGTTTTCTTTATTCTTTCATACAATGTGGGTGTCACTGGCAAAGCCAGTATCTGTTACCCAACCTTAATTGCCCTTGAACTGACTGGACTGCTACACCATACAGACCAAAACTCAACCAATGGATCCGGAGTCACATGTAAACCAAACTGCACCAGGATTGCTGACTTCCTTCACTAAAGAACATGAGTGAACCAGATAGGTTTTTTTGTAATAATTTATTAGGGTTCCCATGGTCACCATTACCGAGACTAGCTTTTAAAAAAAATCCAGATTTTATTAACTGACTTTAAATTCCATAAGCTGTATTAGAGTCTCGAGAGTTCTAGTTCTCTGACATTACCGCTGTGCTATGGTCTCCATCCTTGTCCCTGCTTCTAATTGGTCCAAGATACCAACTGTTTGGGACTTCCCAGATTTCTTGAATTTTCCAACCTGCAGAGGTCAATGCACTGGTTTAACCAGGAACTGAGTGGTACAAAGGAATAAATTTACCTCTTCATTGGTGTTTCATCAGGCTGGTGCCCGCAAGTTGGGATGTTTTAGACATCTTCTCCCACTACTGGCACTTAAGTCCCAAGTTCCAAATAATGTGGGCCCAATAACATATAATTTCCCCTAAACTGACAATAAATTGGCATTATTTGAGAAGAGATGCAAGTGTGGGAAATGGAAACTGCTCTTCTGGAAAAATTCTAGTATTATTGAGACTGAGAGCAGGGTCACAGTTTGGCAAGGTACCCTTATAATCTGTATAACAATTCTTGGTTGGACACACAGTGTGTCTGATGTTCATTTTGGGGGCAAAATTTCCCAGTACTCCATCTCACAGACATGGCCTCACTGCAGCAGACTGCTTGTGGGAACATTACAGGTTTGTTGGTCTGGAGGAATCAGAGAATGCAGGCAGAGTTACCTGCGTTTTTACAATAAGTGTGCTTGACCTTTCAGGTGGCAATGAAGGCATGGGTTCTTGAGAACATTTCTATCCAAGAGACCGAAATGAAAAAATTTTAAGTCTTTGACAGTAACATCCCCTCAGCTTTATTAGTAGTAACAAAAAAGTATCACATCTGGCATTAAAAAGTACAATCTTTGATCTCATTTAAATATAAACAGTTGTAGAAGTATGCAGTTTTCATCAACTTCATAGCCCAGAATAAATGCATAATCTTCTCATACATAATCTGTACCAACGGGCACCCCTTTAACGCCTTGTACGCACTACTGTTGCTGTTATCACCTTTTTACACTGTCAATCAGCCTGTGTTTCACAACAGCGCATTCTGTGAGCCATCTGTTTGCACCTATATTCAGTTCACTTCCTCCCACCCCTTATTAGTGTTGAGATACAAGACATTCTCAATGCTTTGAAGAGACCCTTCAGAATTTGTAAATCCAGTAACTCCAATGCATTGGTGGGAAGCAGTCAAGGCAAACATCGTCATCCTCAAAAGGTGTTCAGGAGGAGAGAAAGTAAAAGGTGGAATTGTCCCAGTTCCAGAAAAGCACGCAGATAGGGACTGACATAAAGAATCTCCAAGAGGTGAGGGACCAGCAAGTCTCACTCTCAGCATCCATTCCGTGGAGCAGGGTAAGATGTGCTCACGTTTCTTCTTCAAGAAAGTACACAGAGAGAGCTCTGTGATGAGCAGCCCAAAGGACAATGATGGAACAGTAACACCATCTCAGTGGGACTTCTGGAAGATCTGCAAATCCTTTATGTGAGACTGTACGATGTGAGGCCCACAGACAGCTCAGCCACCTACCCATTCCTGTCCTCCACCATGGAGTTCTCAGATGACAGTACACTACCTCTGGACAAGCTGACTAAGGTCTTCAAGTCCTTTGAAAACAATTAAACTCCTGGTAGTAGCGGTTTACCAGCCAGGTAATATTCAAAACCCTGTTGGACTCAATCAGCCAGGTCTTGCTGATGGTGTACAAGAGAATATTTCTGGCTGGTAGCATGTGTGAATCCATGGGGAAAGGTATCAGGAGAGGGAGGAAGTAAAGAATTCGCAACCCCTCTCACTGCAAAATGTAGACTACAAAATCCTGTCCAAGATCATCAACCAGATCAGGTCTGTTTGGGGTCAGTGATTCACTCTAACCAGACCCGCACTGCATCAGGTAAGAAGATCTTCGAGTCTCACATTATACAGGGGCGTGCAGGACAGGGGGGTAAATAATTCCTCATCAGCTTGGATTAGAAGGCCTTTGACAGAATTTGATGAGGGACTGTGCAAATAGACACAACTAGACACAAATAGGCACAAACATCAGTCTCTATCAATGGGTGGGAATCAGAAATCTTCCCAATCAAATTTGAAGTCAGGCAGGGCTGGTGGGACAAACATCAACTGTGTTAGATGACTACCCACTTGGTGAAAGGCGCTCTTTGGTCTGCCCAAAACATGTTAGTCTTCCAGTGCAAAGAGTTGTGCTTTCCCAGCACATTCCAAGGTCCAGAACTATGTGCTGAAGAATGTTAGGGTAGCCAGAACCAACAGCAATGGGGAAAGGGCTCCTTCTAATGTCATTATCTACTAAAGGGCTTTAAATTATAGAACCTCCTATAGTTTGTATTGGAATGTGTATGATTGTTGTCACATTTAGTTAATGTCCCAAGTCTGCATTTGGATTGAGACAGCAAATAGTGAAAAATACTCAACTGAGAAATGTATTATTTTATTGTATTTTCTAGAATGTGGGCTACAAAATGAATTTGTACTTACTTATAGCTATTCTATGAATAAAGTACATCTTTGAAAAAAACTATATCCAAGATTGTGTTGGAACGTTTCAACAAAAACAGCATAAGAACTTCTTCTGCTTTAGACTCAGTGTGGTTTTGTACATTGTGTTAGACACCCACTTGTGAAATAAGCCTTACGCAAGATTCTGCTGTAAGAATATCCCATTTAGAAATACTTGCATGTTAACTAGAGAATTATGGATAAGAAAGGCCAGTAGCCCCTCAACAAAACTTCTAAAGCTCTTCTCTCAAATGCAGATATCATTCGTCTCCAGAAATTTGTCTTCATTATTCTGTCTGGAAGTCTATTCCATTTCCTAATCACTGTGTATTGAACAAAACCTTCTCAATATCAAGATAAACAGACGTTTAACTAAATTGAACTTGTATCTCCTTGTGTGACTCTTGCAATTTTTCTTTATCTAAAGACCCAAATTTATTTTCACCATTCTCTAAGGGATCTTACGAACCTCTATTAGATCATCATCTGTTAAATGAGAAAGGTAGCAGCTTTCCAGAGGAAAAAGTTTTTCAGACAAATAAGAACATCATATCCTGCTTTAAACAGTGATGCTGTTTGTAGTCAAAGTGGAGTCTCACAATCCACTCTTAACTGAAAGGTTGGGTACATATTCCTAATATGCTCATACATATGAGCCTCATAGATTTATCTGATTTAGATTTATTTATTTATTTGTCACATGTGTTAAGTATAGGAATACATAAGTACAATGAAAAGTGCACAAAGTTGCCATTCACTGGTGCCCACTTGGTTACAAAAATCAGAATTAAAAGATTTTAACAGAGCCAAAAGTAAGCAAGATAAAAAAAAGTCCAGATCTCAGAGTCTCAAGTCCCATCTCCACAACGGTGCAGGCGCCACTTCAATCGCTAGGACACCAGGAAACTGCCGCCACCACAATCATGCCAAAGGCCTACTCTAGCTGCCGCTGCCTCACCAGCCCGCTTTCACCACCGTTACCTCACCAACCCACTCTCACTGTTGAACCAGCAGAGTCTTCAACTGCAGCTGTTGGTCCGGCCGACATTCAATCTGCTGTCACTGCAGGACATGGCCCGCACATCAGATAAATCTATGAGGCTCATACGTATGAGCATATTAGGAATATGTACCCAACCTTTCAGTTAAAAGTGGATTGTGAGACTCCACTTTGACTACAAACAGTATGCCATGCAGTTCCTGGTCACAACCTGACTCCAAAGGTCGGTAGTTAAAAGGGTGGGGAGTGGGGGGGGCATAGAATTACTGCAGAGAGGAGACAGAAAAAGAAGAGAAAAAGAAAGGAAGGGGAAAGGGAACTGGCAAGCAGAATGGAGCTCCAACTGGAGTGACTTACCCTGCCACTATCTGCCTTTCCAGTGATTGTGCAGTGAAGTTATATTTCATTAGACAGATCCAATTGGCATGATATGGACTATAAACACACTTGGTTAGTTTCAGGCACTGCCTCAGCAGTAAATATTCCTCTGTCTTGTGCTTCATTATATTCCATTCTTTGTTGACAAAAACAAGCTAGAAAAAAAAACCCATTGGGATGCCCATTTTTTAAATTTAAATTAAAACTGTGAAGAGAGCAGAATTCTCTCTAAACTGTGCAGCTGCTCTCCAAGGTTCCATGCACAGTGATCACCATAAGCTCACCGATCCTGGCACTGACTTCTCATTCCAGAAGTTGCTGCCGCACATGTACCTCAGACGCCCGTTCAGCCAGAAAGAAAATTAGAGGGAATGCTGCTTAACAGGAGCCAATGTAAGTCAGCAGAACAGTGCTGCTTGAAAAGGATTTGGTGAGTTTAGAGAAGGCCAGCAGAGCTTTAGATACAACGAAGTTTACTGAAGGTAGAATATGGGAGGCCAGCAGAGGTTGACAGGAATAGTTGAGTCTAGAGGTAACGAAGGCATGAATACATGAAGAACTGAAGCAGATGCCATGTTGAGATCATTAGGGAGGTAGAAACAAAAAATAGTCTTAGCGATGGTGTGGATATGGTGCTGAAACTTCATTTCTGGATCAGATGTGGCATCAAGACTGTGAACATCTTGGTACAGCCTCAGTTGTGAGGAAGAGGATGGAATTGATAGTGAAAAAGGAGAGACTGAGTAGATTGGGATTATATTCTTTGGAATTCAGAAGATTGAGGGGGTTTCTTATAGAAACATATAAAATGATGAAGGGAATAGATAAGATAGAAGTAGGGAGGATGTTTCCACTGGCAGGTGAAGCTAGGACACGAGGGCATAGCCTCAAGATTAGAGGGAGCAGATTTAGGACTGAATTGGGGAACTTCTTCACCCAGAGGGTTGTTAATCTATGGAATTCCTTGCCCAGTGAAGTAGTCGACGCTACTTCAGTAAACGTTTTTAAAGCTAAGGTAGATTTTTTTTGAACAACAAAGGAATTAGGGGATACGGTGAGAGTGCAGGTAAGTGGATCTGAGTCCACGAAAAGATCAGCCATGATCTTATTGAATGGCGGAGCAGGCTCGAAGGGCCGGACAGCCTACTCCTGCTCCTAGTTCTTATGTTCTTATGTTCTAAAAGGATGGAATTTGTGACAGGGACTGAAGGTGATGGCTTCAGTCTTCCCAATAATTAATTGTAGGAAATTTTTGTCCAAGTGTAATTTGATCTTAATGTTTGCAGTGTAATTGTGGAAATTGCCAAATCTTTCCATGTTCTGTTCTGTTGTACACAAGGGACACGGCTGCACGAGCCCTTCTTTGGCCTTTCTGCTGTGTGGGAAATGAAAGGTAGAGCATACTGCATTCCATCATCAGCATTTCACCTCTAGAGCACTGAGATATTGTACCAACTACAAGGTGCACTTCAGCAACTCATTAAGATTGCATCAACAGCACCTCCTGATCGCGTGATCCTTGCCACCCAGAAGATTAAAGGAGGCAGGCATGAAAGAACACTATTCCCTCAAAATTTATTCCAAGTCACATTCCATATTGCAATTCCTCCATCACTGAAAAATTCTGGAACTCCCTATTTGCCTGTAGTGTGAAAGTTATCTTCATCAGACTGCAGCGGTGGCAACTCACTACTACCTTCTCCATGAATGGATAAATACGTTTTTAAAAGTAAAAGTATATTTTATGTTGTTTTTCCCACACACATGGCAGTATAACATTTTCTGAAGAAGGGTCCAGACCCAAAATGTCAGCTTTCCTGCTCCTCTGATGCTGCTTGGCCTGCTGTGTTCATCCAGCTCTACATGTTGTTATCTCTTATGGCAGTATAATGACATATTATTTGTCTGATTCCAGAATTCCAAAGTTCTCCTGGCCAGTCCCATCTTGTGCTGTCAATGGATCATGTTGCATGTATCTTTCCTCACCATTTTCATCCTGTGCTAAAATCCCTCATTAACCTTATCCTCACTATCTGAAGTCGACAGTGTGAGCGCCGTGCATGCTAACGTCTTGACAATATGAACAAAATTGTGTTCTTAAGCCAAGAATGCAAGTGCTCTTTGTTCTTTGAACACAGTAGTGTTAGTACCACGCCTTGTTTGAACTCTAACCTGCCTAGAATAAAAGCAGACAGTTCCAGCACGGCAATATTTTGTGTTTACCCTGTAGCCCACTGGCGTAACAGTGACTGGATCAAGTTACGCATTACAAAGGACTTCGATTACTCTACACCAGACAGGAAAGATTAATTTACACATTCTTGACAAAGTGTTGGGCATGTCTTCTCCTCCAAGGAAGCTAATCACAAATCTACTCCTCCCACACCTGGTACAAACATCCACAGCCAAAAAAAAGTAGGACAAGTAAGAATTCAATGGAAGACACACACACACACACACACACACACACACACACACACACGCTAATCGACCTGGACTGTTCCACATATCAGGATTGGTAAGAAACATTGTCTGTGATAAGAGCTGACATGCTGTCTGGTTAATAAGCGCTGTACAGTTACTGCACATTTTGTTATCTATACTGTAACCAAATATTACCTAACCTTCTGACCTCTAGAGAACATCCTGATATCAAAGTACAATCGCATTACAAATCACCTTAATACCATGCGCACAACCACCGGAAGAGAAGGAGAAAAATGTAAACACTTGCATAACTTTGGAGCCCTCACACCCCACTTATAAGCAGGATTTCTATTATCAATGAGAGATAGTAGGAACTGCTGATGCTTGAGTCTGAGATAACAAGGTGTTAGCGCTGGATGAACACCGCAGGCTAGGCAGTATCCTGCTCCTCTGATGCTGCCTGGCCTGCTGTGTTCACCCAGTGCTACACCTTGTTACCTATTTCAATTACCAATGTTGTTTGGAGAGGCCCACAGACTTACTGCAACTGAGGCCCAATAAAAGGACTGGGCTTTTACAGCCTGGTCAATTTCTCCAACATCTTGTCTTTATAAATCGATGGCATTTTCAACAAATAACCCTGATCTCATTTCAAATGAGGCCTCACTCTATAAACTTTGCCTTGTATCTGTCAGCGTAACTGAAATCCAATAATAGTGCCAAATCATGATAAATTACTTGCTAAGGAATATGTCAAACATACACCACATTTCCCAGTCATGACAGAAGGCAAAAATTATCATGTTCATCTCACAATCCAGCAACCTGGACTACAATCTGGTCAAAAAAAAAATCAGCAGAAGTGGCTGTAATGCTGTAACATTAAGGTAAAATCAACTGGCTCACTACTATCCTATAGGGAAGGAAACCGGCCATTATATCTGGTCTGATAAGCATTGTTGAAATTCCAGACTCCACACAGTTAACACTTCAATGTCCTCTGATGTAGTCCAACAAGGAACTCCTTTCAAACCTACAATGAGGTGTAATAAATCCTGGTCTTGCTGGCAAAACTCACAACAAGAGAATGAAACTTCTAAAATGTTAAACCTCTGGATTCAAGTTAAAACTGTTCTCAACTAACTACATATAAAATAATGCAAATAGAATGACTACACTGCAAACACTAACAGCAATGGCATTCAAACCCTGTGGTACACTACCCATTACATTGTATATGCCCACAATAATTAGCTTAATGAGGTTAATGCACATCTTCAGTAAAATAGCATGCCACATCCTCTCAGTATTTTGGAACTGTGAATTACTTTACAAGTGGGTAACATGCATGTCTACATACTATGGGTTTGTGCATCTCAGGACCCACAAATAACATCAGCCTTCTAATAACAAGAGCAACCACAAGCTCTAAAAGTTTAGATAGAATAACATTGTTTCACTTTTGGAGTTATTGTTTCACTTTTAGAGTTAAGACTTCTGTATGCATTGATCAATGTAAATTATTTAATTCCTTCTTTGTCCCTAATGTCCACATTAAGTATTCAAAGGTCAGATATCACATTATTAAGGGCCAGAGCCAAGGTACAACTTCCTCCACCTCGGCCTAACCTAAAAATAAAACACTCTTGACTGTCTTTCAATGATATTTTGATTTTTTGAACCAAAATCTCCCTTAAAACAACACAATTCAAGTTCCAAATCACGTGATTTTGGACTACAAGCCATCCCCCATTAGGAAGTAAACTGAGACTTCCAAACCCAATTTGCATACTCCTAGAGCCACTAGGTCCTGGATTTTTTTAGAATGAAAGTGCAAAGACGAACATCTAGCAAGGACAATAACTGAAATAAATGGTAATTCTGTCTTTTAAGGCACATAGTCAGTGAAACCTACATGGACCACAATGCATGCAGAAAAGTTTAATTTTTCTTATAACACACTGCCCACACATGTCTTAAATTTTTAAATAAATTTATGCACATTAAATTTATTTTATTTTGGCACATAATTTTATTCATGTATATATTCTCTCAATAAATAAAAACTGAAGTAACAGTGGGGCTTCAACTGTACTGGGAGAGTCATTTTCATGTTTCTATGGAAAACTTATCTAATTTTATACCTTTCACTGTGTGAAACATCATTCCTCCAACAGCCCACTGTAATTTAATTTCTAGCATTACCATCACTGCTCCACAGACACCTGCAGTGCGATTAAAAAAAGAATCACTGAGCTGGCGTCATTCTCTCCATTAATCCTACAAATTACATGCAATTTAAAGTTTGGGTGTTCATAGCAACGGAATTAAAAATCGACTTTTTCTCACTGACAAGAAAATTTGCCAGTGGTAAGAAAACAGTTGGTAAATTTAATATTTGAAAATTAACAATGGCCAGCTTCAGATGGGTTCGGTGGGTATTACTCTCACGATTGATTCCGAAAAGTGTCAAGTTTCACTCCAGAAACTGGAGTACAAAAACTGGGCTGACACTCCAATCGGATAGGGAGGAGTGCTGCACTGTCAGAGGTGCTACTTTTCCTATGAGATGGTAAACCAATACCCCACTTCTTAGCGGAGGTAAAAGATCCCATGGAAATGTTTTGAAATTGAGCAGGTAAACTCTTTCTGACCAACGTTTATCCCTCAGTAAAAATCTAATACAAATTATTTGTCACATTGCTGTCTGTGAGCTCTTAACAATTGTTGTTGGAAGTGAGTGTGGAAGGGGCAAGGAAAGAGATATTAAAAAATAAGTTTTCCAATGAAGAGCAATTGGCATTCTCTTTACATTGTTGCATCATCCTGAAATACAAGCAGTTTTAGCATGCGAGATCAGGATCCAACAGTGAACCAGAAGTAGAAATTGTTAAACCTGTGATCTGCCATAAACTTACGCATCTGTATTCTTTGGACTTATGAAAGTGGAGAGGAGTACCATACTTGGAAAAACAGCAGATTAAGAGAGAGCAATGGTTTACAACCTGACAAAGGCAAAAACGAAGAATCTGGGTGCAGCCTCAATTACTTTATATTTCTCAAAGTATGCATGGCGATTACAAATAAGGAAGTACTTGTGAAGAAGAGCTGGTGATGCAGAAGTGCTGTGGTGAGTGGAGGTCAAAGAATAAACAGCAGGGAATTTGGTCTTACTGGTGTAAGCGATTGGGGTAGATCCATTTCAATTAAAAACCCCAATCATTGTAGCGATTTTCATCCACCACACTGCAGTGGATTCAAACCCCAATTTCAATGCTACAAATTTTCCAACCTATTACTACATGCAGCATCTAGGAGCGCAAACACTGAAATTATTATAAAATTATAAGTTATTGTTGAGTGATACAGACAGTAGTATAGTGACTACTTGTGTGGCTGCTGTGGCACTTTTAATTGTAATGCTCTTTCATTTCTGTTTTAAATTAACACAAAACATAATAACAATTTAAGTTAAGACCTCCTTCTGCAATTAGTGATGGAAGTCCATTAAAAATGTGTTGTATTGAACATATCAATAAAATCACACCAGAATCCACTTGTATGAGTCAAGATTTTCCTTACAATGTGGAAGTCAGGTATCTCCTTATGGGAAACTGAACATTAAATTATCAGCCATCCTCGAGCTTCTCTCGCATACCTCATTGTGGCCAACCCAGAGCAGTCACCGTGAATACAAGGCCCAGGGACAGCATGGAACAGAATAAGCACTTCACCTCCAGCCAGAGAAAATGGAATTAATACAAAGTGGTAAAAGCAAAGAGAATGTCTTAAGACCAGTCAGTTGTTTTTCTAAGATCTTAAAAGGCAGGTGTAAATTAAGTCATAAAATTGGCCTTTTTGTTATTTCCAGTGCTAAACTATGATGTAAAAGCACACTGTTGTTAAAAATCATGTAAAATTGTGTTTGTCATTTCGAAATTGCTCAACAATTCTTCAACCAAGCACAAACTCAGTCAATTACAGAAAAACTTGTACTTATATACTGAAGCTCCAAGTCCACATGATGTTCAAAAGCATTTTAAAGTCAATGAAGTATAGTTATTGCTGGAAAGAAAACAAGGACCAGCACCCCCATAAACAGTAATGTGATAATGACCAAATAATCTGGTAGAGTTAGTTGAGGAATAGACATTAGTTAAGACACCAAAGAGAACTTCCCTGCTGTTGCAATGGAATAGTGCACTTGGATTGCTTACATTCGTCAGACATGTTCATAGGAGACTAGTTTAACATCCTATCCAAAACAGGCAACTCTTCAGTACAACAGTGGAGTATGAAACATTCCAGGGTCTAGTGAGCAGAGGAACTAAAGGAAATCAGTGTTGTTTGGAAATGGTGTTAAGGGTATTGATGAGATTAAAGGCAGACAAATGCCAGGGCCCAATAATCTATATCCGAGAGTACTTATGAAAATAGCCATAGGAATAATGGATGCATTGGTGATTGCCTTTCAAAATTCTATAGTCTCTGGACCAGTTCCTATGGATTGGAGCATAGCTAATGTAATCCCACAATTTTAAAAGGAGGTATAGAGTAAACAGGGAATTATATACTGGTTAGTCTGACATCAATCGTGTGAAAGTACTAGAGTCCATGATCAAAGATTTAATAACAGAGAACTTGGAAAAGAGTGACAGGATTACAGTCAGCATGATTTACAAAAGGGAAATGTACTAGAATTTTTTGAGGACTTAACTCATAGAATTGGTAAGGGGGAACCAGTAGATGTGGTTTACTTAGATGCTTAGAAGGTTTTCGACAAAGTGCCGCATAATGAATTAGCATGTAAAATTAAAGCACATAGGATCAGGAGTTGTGTGCAGACATGAATAGAGAACAGGAAAAAATAAGTAGGAATAGAAAGGTGTATTTTTCAAGTGGGAAGCAGTGAGGAGTGGGTTACTGCAGCTATTTGCATTATATATTAATGATTTAGATAATGGAGTTAAATATAATATCACCAAGTCTCGGAAATACAAATCTGGATGGGAGGATGAACTGTGAGGAGGATGCAGAGATGTTTCAGTGTGATTTTCACAAGTTGAATGAGTTGGCAAGTGCATGGCAGATGAAGTATAATGTGGATAAAGGCTATTCACTTTGGTAATAAAAGCAGGAAGACAGGTTATTATCTGAAATGTGATATATTGGGAAAGGGGGAGGTGCAATGAGATCTGGTTGTTCTTGTACACTAATCACGGAAAGTAAACATACAGGTGCAGCAGGCAGTGAAGAAGACAAATGGTGTGTGAGCCTTCACAGCGAGAGGATTCAAGTACTTGATCAGGAATAACTTACTGAAATTGCACAGAGCCTTGGTGAGATTGCAGTGCAACTTTCGTTTCCTTACCTGAGGAAAGATATTCTGGCTATGAAGGTTTACTAGACTGATACCTGAGATGGCAGAACTGATGTATGATGAGAGACTGCATCAACTAGCATCATATTTACTTGGGTTTAGAAGAATGCAGGGGTGATCTCATGCAAACCTATAAAATTGTAGACCACCAGACAGAAGTCACAGTTTAAGGACAGGGGTTAGGCCATTTAGGACTGAGAAAAGGAGAATCTCTTCATCCAGAAAGTGGTCAGCCTGTGGAATTATCTGCCACAGAAAGCTATTGAATCCAGAATATTGAAAGTTTTCAAGAAAGAATTAGATATAATTCTTCGGGCTAAAGGGGTCA
The DNA here is from genome assembly GCA_024137785.1 of Ginglymostoma cirratum. NCBI lineage: Eukaryota > Metazoa > Chordata > Chondrichthyes > Orectolobiformes > Ginglymostomatidae > Ginglymostoma > Ginglymostoma cirratum. Next base: position 4,883,045 of record JAHRHZ010000030.1, on the reverse strand, counting down.
AAGGGTTTGGGGAGAAACTGGGAACAGAATGGCTCACCCCTGTTCCTATTTTCCATGTTGCTATGCTTAAGTGAAATCTAGCCTATGCACTTAAGACTCTTGTGTGGGAGCTGAACCATCAAAGGTGAGAATGCCATGGTTTACACCTCTCTAACCTGCTCAAACTCCACCGAGATTTGCAACATTCAGTTGATCCCAAGGAGGTCTTGTAAATGCACCATCTATGTTCTTTTATAACTCTGTTCCACGTAATTAACCAAGAAATTTATTATTGAAATTTATATTCCTTTTACTGAACCATATTTCCAGAGCTATCATTCATGGATGACCTTTGAAAAACACTGAACAGATGAAACATTGATAGATCGATGATTCGTTTCTCTAGTCTACAGGTTTTGTATTATTTTTAAATAATGTTCATAAGTTTCTCCCCTCAGGATCTGTCATCTAAGTTTCATTTCTTGTAAAAGGTAAAAGAAATTTTCTGGTGATTGAGGATCAACAATATAAAGCTGAGGCAGAGGAAAAGCATTCTAGCTGACCAGTTAACGCATCTTTTGTATCAGGTACTGAGCCTGCAATGACCATCTTCACCTCTCTCTCACACTGATATAAAGTTCTTATGCCTCTACTCAGTTTTATATGGAATCTGTTCAGTACTTTTTCAAATGCTTTTACCAAGTCTGCATTTGTTGTGCTTGGAGGCTTTCTCTCTTAATTGTTAATGTAATATTTTTATTTTGCAATCAATTTCTCACATCACACAGATCCACATCCACTTTATAAATTCCCTTCATGTTATTATTCCCACTGGAGAAAAACAGAATTAAATTGAACTTTGAACTAACTGGGCACAATTTCCTACTAGCCACATTATCACAGTTCATAAACTGTTAAATTTCTACAGCCTGCAAAAGTAACACAGCTACCAATAAAAAGAATAATCAAAACAACCCTCTAACCATCTGTTCAGAGTCCTAACCCATGATAAGTTGCCCCACCCATGCCAGTGCAGATCAGAAATTCATGTGGATCACAGGGAAAGTACCTCGACACAGGTGAGTCATCAGAGAATTTGCCTTTAAATGCTTGAATATACTTCAGCTATAATATCCAATATCAATGATGCAATAAATTAAAAACACTTGTGTCTATGCAAAGTCGCACCCAACATAGTATATTTGGGTAGATTCTGTAAGTGTTGCCAACACATACTACATCCATCAACATTGTGCATCAGGTATCACAGGGCCTCTGCCCACTACTTCATGTGACAATCAATTCTTGCGCAGCATACCTGCAATTTCTCAATAAGAGAGTGGTCGCTGCCAGCAGCATAAATTTACAAAGCCAGGCATGTATGCTGGCCTGAAACAATAACACACCTTTTCTCTTGCTGGATGTTAGTGAAACTTCTTCTTTATTTGTGCAGTTCTCTGGTCTTACATCAAGTCTGTATGATGGAGTGCTTTAACTTCTGGACTCTGTTCAATTTTCCCATCACAGATCGGCTTCACATCAAGATGTTTTGTTGTCCATAAACCTGCAACCAAAGAGAGTCACCTTAACAGTTAGTAAACAGAGCTTTAGAGCTCAATACAAACCACAACTTGCATTTATAAATGTTCTTCATGTTGCAAAGACATGTCAATGCTTCACAAGGTGCAGAAGAAAAAACTGGACAATAAGTGAAGGGGAAGAATGGAGTAGCAGGATTAAATTGAGAAAACTAAGAAAAGCCTTGGAGAATGGGAAAAAAGATGGAGTGCACGGAGAGAGCAGACAGAAGTCCAGGATAGTATAGTCATGACAACTGAAAGAATGGCCACTAATTGCAGATTCAAGAGAACTGGAATGAGGAATTCATGAGGAAAAAGGGATATATGGGACTGGCAAAGCAATGGGCACTAACTGTTCCACCTACTCTCAATTTTGGCTATTCGGAGGGACAGCTCTTTGCTGTTCTCACACACTTAGCAGTTGTTTTGATTTATCTGATAATATTTGTGACTGATGTAATCCAACAAATCAAGTTCACCAAATATGGAGCTGAAAAAGCTTAGCTGAGCAAACAGTCAGAAAGTGGGTGAGCTATAACTTTCCAAATTTTAATTTCTTCTTAAGTATAACAGGCAACTGAATCAATATACATTTTATCGTAATCATTCAAAATCAAAATTAACTGCCTTTTGTGATTATGCTATTTCTTCACAATATTCTTTAATACCATGCCTGGTTATCCAGTGAGAACAATAACGCTATAGATGTTCATAGGATCATAGAATATCTACAGTGCAGAGCAGGCCATTCAGACCACTGAGTATGTCCCACTGCAACTCTATCCGCCTCCCCCTCTCTCCCTATTTATTTCAGAACCCTCTTCCCCTCCCCCATTTCTGATGAAGGGTCTAGGCCCGAAACGTCAAGTTTTCCTGCTCCTATGATGCTGCTTGACCTGCTGTGTTCATCCAGCCCCATGCTTGTTATCTCGGATTCTCCAGCATCTGCAGTACCTTTTATCTCAGAAGGGGGGAATCCATCTTTCTAAACCAGTGAGTTGTCTTCTGGAAGACACTGCCTGAAAAATAGTAATGGAAACCATAATACCATAATAATTGGAGCAGCAGTCGGCCAATCAGCCCATTGAGTCTGCTTCACCTGTCAATGAGATCATTGCTGATCTGATTACCTTCAACTCTCCTTTTCTGCCTTTTCCCTATAATCTTTGGTTCCCTTAATGGTTAAAAATCTGTCTCTCAGCCTTGAATATACTTAACCACCCAATCTCGACAACTGTCTGCGTTAAGAATTCAGCAGATTCACTAGCATGAAAGAAGCAATTGCTCTTCACCTCTGACTTAAATGGAGACTTCCTTATTCTTAGATTATGTCAATTGGGTGGCACAATGGCTCAGTGGTTAGCACCGCTGCCTCACACACCAGGGGCCTGGGTTTGATTCACCCTCAGGCGACTGTCTGTGTGGAGGTTTGGCAGACTGGCCATGCTAAATTGTCATAGTGTCTAGGGATGTGTAGGTTAGGTGGATTTGCCGTGGTTACAGAGATAAGCTAGGGGGTGGGTCTAGGTGGGATGCTCTTCGGAGGACTGGTGTAGACTCAATGTGCCAAATGGTCTGCTCCCACAATGAAGGGATTCTATGATTCTATGTTCTCTGACCTTAGACTTTCCCACAAAGGAAACCAATCTATCTGCATCTACCCTGCTACGTCCCCCAAATTTCTTCTAAATTCCAAAGAGTCCAAGCCCATCCTACTCAATCTCTCCCCATAAGACAAATCTCCATACCTGGTAACAGCCTAGTGAACCTTCTCTGGACTGTCTCCAATGCCAGTATATCTTTCTTAGATAAGGGGACCAAAACTGTTCACAATATTCCAGCTGTAGTCTGACCAGTGCCTTATGTGGTTTTAGCAAAATGTCTCTGCTTTTATACTCCATTCCATCTGAAATATTGGCCAACATTCCATTTGCCTTTCCTACTGCATGCTGAACTAGGCTGTCAGCCTATTGTGATTAATGAACAAAGACTCCTAAATCTCACAATCTGTAGCTTTCTGGAGTCTTTATTCACTTAGATTTCATTCAGCTCCTCTATTCTTCTGCCATAGTGCATAACCTCACAATTTCCCACATTATATTCTATCTGCCAAGTTTTTGCCCACTCACTTAATGTGTCTATATCCCTCTGGTGATTCTGTGTCAGTCTTGCCTCTTCCCTTCCCACCTAATTTTGTGTAACATGTAAAATTGACTATAGTACACATTCACTTTTCTCAAAGTCATTAATATATATCGCAAATAATTTTGGCCCCAACACCGATCCATGTGGCAGTCCACTAATTACAGGTTGTAATCTGAAAATGCCCCCTTCTGCCAACTCTCTGTCTTCCATTGGTTAGCCAATTATTTATCCATAGTAGCATCTAGTATACTACCTCCAACACCAGGGACTCATCTTAATAAGGAACTTAATATGTTATACCTTATCAAATGCCTTCAGAGAACCCAAATACATTACATCCACTGCTTCCCCTTTATCTATCCTGCCTATTACCTCCTCAAAAGAATTCTAGTAAATTTGTCAGGCGTGATTTTCCCATCACAAAGCCTTCCTTGGCCATATTATGTATTTCTAAAAGCTCTGCCATTACATACTTTATAAGTGATGCTAACATTTTCACAATAACAATGTTAAGCCAACTGGCCTGCAATTACCTATTTTTTGCCTCCTTTTCTTTTTAGGAAACAAGTCCCAAAATTACTTTCGAAAGGGAATTGAACAAATTATTTGATGGGCAAAAAATTGCATGACTGCAAGGAAAGGATGGGATTAACCGGATAACAATTTCGAAGAGCATGCATAAGCTGAATGGTTTCCTATGCTGCATTCCATGATTTTTACAAGTTTCCTTAGATCCGTAGTAACCTCAGGATTTTAACTGCAGCAAGTAGATGGGTGGCAAGGAAAGCAAACTCAAATACAATTCAGTCTTTATTAAATACATTCAGTAGGCAATCAGACTCATCCAGCAGTTTCTTTTTGCTGCAAAAACAAAACTGACACAGCAAAAGACCCAGAAAAATCAAGATGAGCTACAATATTACAAATAAGTCACAACTTCTCCAGTTTGCTTTTATTAAACAGATTGCTTTGGATCAGTTGAGCCCTACTTTGGACAAGTTCAGACTTGCAAGCAGTCCCATAGATGATTCCCCTTTAAGAAGTGCCAACCTGTATACCCTCAGCCTCGTGATATCACTACTTTCACTTTACAAGTAGCCTAACTCATGCACACATTGCATAATCTATTTATCTTATTTAATTTTCACTCATTATTAAGATTTAAGCAGCCAGAGCTAGCTACTCAGGAATTCCATGGTCTAGCAACCTGATTGCAGTTGAAAAATGGCCAGAGGTTGGGGCGCACACTGCAGACCCACAGACTGTGTTGCACCAATGGTACTTAGTGACTCTGTTGTGTAGACAGCACTATGCTACCCCCACACTGGTCACTCACTCTATTGAGGATTGGGGTAGGGGATGCACACAGAAATAGTGTATTAATGCCACATCAAAGCAGTCAGCACCTCTTAAAAGGGGAAAATGAATTCTTCTACAGACAGAGTACACTCACAAAGGGAGAAATTGTTACAGGATCTGCATATCTGCCCCTTGGATTCTCCAATGCTGCTTTGTTGACCTTTGTTGTGAAACAGGATGGAGCAGATTCCCACTGCACCTTATGCTCAGGCCCATCAGCTAAAAGTCTTCCAGGTAACACCTCCACTGGAAGCAGTAAGTGGTAACAGTGGAGGTCAATGTCAGGAACTAATCTCCTGGAATGTGGCTGCAACGCCAGAATAGATTCCGTGCCATTAGCAAAATTGTTTCTTTCTACTGAAATCTCCAGTAGTATTTTGATATTCCATTTTCCCACTTCACACCATACCACTCAAAGTTACTAACAAATCATTTTCACAACCTTCAACACATCACTTCCAACACAAGGCATACCCACTATTCACACAAGTGAGGTACATTTTCAAAACGCATTAAGACCACCAATAATATGTGCCCATTAAGCATTAGTGCTTAATGGGCACATATTAAGCTTTTCCAGTAAGATGGTGATGGAGTAGGGCTTCTGAACTTTTCTTTTTGTTTCTTTTCTTCTTTTTCTCTCTTTTCTTGTTTATTTTTTCTCTTTTTTCCCCTATTTTATTTTACTTACCTCTTGTTGAACAGCTCGATCACGGCAACAATGAGTGAGCCTAGCACAGACTCAACACAGCAGCAGAGGCGTGTTTGGGTTTCCAGTAGCTTCTGCATCAACGAGGCAGTCCTAGTATTGACCCATGGCTACTACAGTAGAGTTGAAGTTTGTGTTCCCAGGAGCATCTGTGTCCTGTGCAGATTCATGGGGGTGGACAAGAGTTTAGGCCCAGTACGATACCTGGCGACATTAGCAGTGGCTGCATTAGCAAAGTGGGCCTGAAGCAGACATATGGCAGCGACGGAGTAGAGTTTGGGCCAGTGCAGTGCCTGGCAACATTGGTGGCATCTGTACTGATAAGATCCAGGAGGATACATAGTGGCAAGGGCATTAATGGAGGCAAGATGGCACCAACGGGTGGCAACTTTGATTCCAGTGGTGGCGACATGGCAAAGTGAACTCATGCCTGCCCACCAGGCCCACGGCGGAGCACTTAACAATAAGGACTGTGAAGTTGAACACTTTCTTTTGGATGTTTGTGCCTTCAAATTTTATGTTTTGGTTTATTTTCTATGTTTTAAGATGGCGCTGGAGAGTGGCAACATTACACAATACTTTTCACTGCATTTTGTAACAAAATACTTGTGACAATAAATAAATAAAATGATGCTGTTGTGGGTCCTTCCTGATTAGTGCTACAGGTTGCTGGACAAATTTGTCAGATTTGATGAGCCAGATGCTGAGCCTGAATGATCACTCAAGGATCCTACTTTAAATATTTTACATCAGCAAGTTTAAAGTTCTAGTGTACACTCAGATGTTTATGGTGCAACTTGATCTAATATGGCTAGCAGATCAATTGGATATTTAGATGCTATTTTCTGCTTTAAAAACCAAGGTCATGCATCTAGGCAGATAACATTAATCTGTGCTTCTGCTCAGATCTTTACTAATCAGGAATTTATTTGGTAAGTTGGTGCTAAAATACACGGACAAAATACAAAATCCATGGGGAAATGCTGATTTTCGCAGTTCCTAGTCCTGACATCCTTCCTCTCACTCTCTGGTCACAAAGCTCCCATAAAATTTTTCCTCTTGTGATCTAGCAAAAAGAGATCATTTACTCAAAATTATGCAAATATACTTTATTGAAAGCAATTCTTAATGATAACCGCAAGGCTATAAATGCTACATTTTCCTACGTTTTGATTTGTACAAATAGTTGTACATTCTTAGAGACGACTATGCTAATTTCTTTAAAACACTTACTTCACAGCTAACACTGCATCAAGCATTCTGATCACTGTGCAGTAACAGAAACAGCATGCTATCCACCCTTTATTATGAAGGTGTGGGCATTCCTTACAAAGTCAGTATTCAATGTTGGTCATAGTTGCCCACGAGCCTTTTTATTGAACTGCAGGAATCCATGTAGTGAAGGTGCTAGGTTCTCCCACAGTGCAGTTTGGTAAAAGTTCCCTGATTTTGACCCAGCTCTGATGACGGAATGGTGATATATGTCCAAGTCAGGATACTGTGTTACCTGGAGACAATCTTACTATCCTTGTATTTTCCAGATGGTGGTTATCAAAAATTAGTAGTTGCACTCAAAGAAAACCTGATACATTGTTTCAGCGCACTCTTTAAACAGAACTGAGTTACTTAAATACTGTTACATCCAGGTTAATTGAAGAGTATTCCATCACATTCCTAACTTAAAAGTTGTAGGTGATGCAGAAATGGTGGAAATCTTAATTGACATATTCAGCTTCCCGCTTCTCTCGAACCAATGCACTTATCTGACTAGTCCAATTAGATTTCTGACCAATGATAACTCCTGGGATGTTGATGGCAGGGGATTTAGCAATGTCAATACAATTGATTATATATTTATAAGTCTGAGGTGATCAGACTTTCTTTCGAATTGATAATACATGTGGTCCGCCTTTTGCTTCGCACACTCAAGCACTGTTTCACTGTCTGAGGAATTGATGTTGTCTAGATATGTTCTCAATTAACAATTTTCTTTTGATATTATGATGGAGGAAAGATTAAACAGCAGCTGCAGATACTTGGACAAGGGCATTGCAACTGCCTTTGTGGAAAAATATTGGGATGTTCATATTGGCCAGGTTAAAATATCAGGAACCAAGCAGATATCCAGATACCTCTGCCAGTGGATGAAGTTCCTAACCAAAAATAAACATTTGATGTACACCCTGGTCTAGCCCTCTGCCCACTCTCCAAAACATAAATACGTAAGGCACAATTTTACAGATCTTCCCTAACTGTCCGTTATTTTAATGATGGAATTTTTTTTCCAGGGCTCTTAACTTCAGCTTCTGAAGTTCATCAAATTTACTCTAGATCATGATGTTGACAACTGATGCCATTTTATACTCTGCAAACATAATGTAGTTACCAGAAGCTCTTAAGCATTCTCTTCCAGCTACTAAGCAAACTTTCTTATACTGTGATCCAGCACATAATATATATATAACATTTATATAAAATTTAAGATTCTGCATATACCACATACCATATTACTCGCCATATAACTCATACACATGTAAAATAGGTTATCTTGTACTCTCTACGTAAATGATAACTTAGATATCATATTCTGTTACACACCATCTTAGATCCCCTTATAAATAGCTTATCAGTATGCATCATTAAAATACTAAATCCCTTGAAAATACGTGCACTGATACAATGAAGGTAAATACTAGAGAACTGCAGACCAATGAAGTTAAAGGCATTATGCAGAAGTGGCTAGAATTCATTATCAGGTCAGAGAAAATGAACAGATACAAAAATATAAACTAATTAGAGAAATCTGTACAATATGGTGAAAGGTAGGTCATGCCTAAATAACCTAACAGAACTCTTAGACCGATTTACTGATGTGGTGCAGGATGATCAATGAATGTCAAAAGCATGGACACTTAGAACATTAATAGCCAATTTAAATTGAGGAGATTGTATACAGAAAAAACTTAGTGGCATGGATGGAAAATTATCTGCAAAGCAGAAAATAAGGAAAAAGTAAAATAAAAACAAAAAAGGTATATTGCTGGACAATGAAAAGTGATAGCCCTTTTCTATGTTATCATAATAAAATAGGGTGAAGCATATTTAGGTTTGTGTCTGATGCAAGATTACTAACTACAGTGAAATACGAAAAAGCAAAACAAAAAGGTGGAGCTAGATAAACAGGGTGCAGGTATAATTTTATGTAACAAGTGATGATCAGTACACTTTAAATTGTTATGATCCCCATAGAGGAAACATAAACCAAAATAATCAAAATTACTCAATGACCTCAAAATAAAGAAATTACCAACAAGATTCCACTTTTTGTAGCTTTTCCTTTAACATAAATCAGAATCAAATCTAATTACATGTAAATTAACAAATGATGTTTCAAATTTTTAAAAATCATTTTAAATAGTCATTACAACAATGATCCCTCCTACACAAGTACACAAATTTTCATCACTCCTGCACGGATGTGACACTACATAGCTATACAGTTCCACAATATGCTGTTCTTTATTTACAAAGGATAGACCAGAAGTCCTATTTGACAACAGCTTTTAACTTTGGGTTTCATGGGTACTTTATCATCAGCACAGCTTTGTACAAATCTTTTCCTGGATTATGATCTGTCCATTTCTAGGAAAACTACCAGCTCTTTAGCTCTTTGAGTTATTTATATAGCTTCATAGTTTTTGGACATCTTTCGTCAGCTCAATGAGCAACTCCAAGAAATCTTATCATTCCGCTAAAAGAAAACCTGACTGCCTCTTGAGAGTGATCTACTTCATCTTCCAACAAGAATTCAGTGTATTCCTCTTTCTGTCTCTATCTACTTTCTCTTTGAGCCTGCATCTGTGCACTTCAGCCTTTGGCTCCTCTCACTGAAGCTCACCTTTTCTGCAGCTCTCCTTTGCGTCTGCCAACCACATGGCTTATTTTTTAACCTTCCTTTCTATTGGTACCACTTCCAAGTCAAGGGTCATCAAGCCCTTTGGATTAACATTTGTTAAGATCTAAGAAAATGCAATTGATCCATTTACAATAGAAGCAAACTTTTAAAATTCCTTTTCAAACATTCTTAGAAACAATAAAGATTGCACAGACCTTTTAAAGGAATTATTAATTGTCCTTACTTTACTTCTTCTGGGTTAAAGGTTATCACAAGTAATAGCAATAGTTGATAGAAATAGGGGCCCTCTTGTGGCACAGTGGTAGTGACTCTATTAAAAAAAACCCGAAAGAACTGCGGATGCTGTAAATCAGGAACAAAAACAAAGTTGCTGGAAAAGCTCAGCAGGTCTGGCAGCATCTGTGAAGGAGAAAACAGAGTTAGCGTTTCAAGTCCGGTGACCCTTCCTCAGAACAGATGTTGGTAGTGATTCTATCCCTGGTTCAAGACCCACCTGCTCCAGAGGTATGTAATAACATCTCTGAATAGGTTGATTACAAAAATAGGTTAAATAAAAAATGTTAAAAACTTCTAGTTCATAGAAATATTTTAGAAGCACCAGAGAGATGGATGAAAATAATTTTAAGAGCCTATAAACCATAAAAAGCTAGTTCTTCATGTAAATAATAAATCAAAAAGTTTAAGATACTGAACTTCATCTTCAAAACTTTTAGAATTTGAAAAACATGCCACTGCTTTTAATGAGTGCTGGTTAGACATTTGAATGTTGAGTACAATTCCACACTTGTCGAAAACACATTATTAAACTTAAAATCAGGATTGTACACCCAAAATTTCCCATCATGTATTTTGTAGAAGTGGAGAAAACTAAATGCAGCGAGAAGGGAAGTTGATCAACGTGCATCTGTTTGCCAGGTATAAAACAGCACACCTAGGAATAATCTGGTTTAACATCCATACACCATATTAGTAAAGACAACAAGGATGTAATACGTGTAATGAAGGGAATTAACAAATGCACATGGTGCGATAACTTTTCCTTTCATTATATATTTCATAGGGAAGCTTAAAATGTGAACTACGCATTTAAAATTTAAGCTAGAAAACAAACTTAACTACACAAAGGTTAATTAAAAAGGTGGAGTTTCTGAGGAAGGCAAATATATTTAATCAGCCTATAAATAAAATGTAGATACTTATTTTGGAGGTAGTGCTGGATATTGTAGTGAAAAGATAAAGTGTTGATTCCTTTAAGAAAAAGACTAACCATTCACTTTGTTGCTATTTACTGCAGACAAAATGGCTGCTGCATTCATCTATATATAACTTCATTTTAAATTAGTTTATCACAATAAACAAATCATGCTACATAGCTGTAAGTCTTTTATTTCCTCAATGTGTTTCCCTGTGGAGGTTGGTACAAAAAAGTTAGTTCAGCAGTTTAATGAAAAGCAAAACATTACTGATGCCAAGCAGAAAATGATGGAGAATCTCAGCAAATCTGGCAGCATCTGTGGAGAGTAAAACAGAATTGATGTTTCAAGTCCAGTACGAATCTTTAAGGCTCTAGATTTGAAACATTAACTCTGTTTCTCTCTCCACAGATGCTGCCAGACCTGCTGAGTTTCTCCAGCGCTTTCTGTTTTCATTTTAGTTAAGCAGTTACAGTTTGATGTGCACAGTTACGTTCAAGGAGACAATAACCAAAGAGTTCAACATTCCAAAAATGTGGGTCATCACAAGGCTGTGTCAATCATTACTGATATGGCTGGAGAACACAGGCAGCCATTTGACACCCACATAGGCCCCAGTCCCATACAATCACATAGACCTAAGGAAGTGCCTTCAGGAAAAGCATCCAAGTCACAATGATGCAAGCAAGGAACCCTTGTGGCATGGATGCAGTCAGAAAGCTTAAGATATAAGAACAAGTTGTTCTTCTTAAATTAGAGTTACTTATAAAAATATTTAATGCTAAGCTCACAATTTTGTCATTAATATTTCTTCATTCAAATTATCAGGTGATTCCAATTTTTGATGAAAACATAACTTTGAATTATCAGTAGACTGTGGTGGGACAATACGTCCCACAAAACTTGCTAGTTGTATTAACAGCCCTAATCACCACATTTCCCTCAGCTAAGGAACACTTCAGACCAGAGCTTTCCAATGTGGGGACAGGACACCAAAATGGGTTGCAAGCTGAAATTTTGGGGTGACAAGCTCAGAAACAACAATGGACACCATGTACCTCTGCCCCTTATCCTACTCTCACAGGTCTTCTTACACCTGCTTTCCCTCCACCTCCTATCACCTCTCACTTGGATCACAACAGGCCTCAAAATGGGAGAATGTGGGGACTGTGGGAAAACGTTTAGGAAGCAGTGGGTTTGAAAAAACAACAAAAAACTTCACAGTTCAAAATGCAAATATACCTGAAAAAAAAGCAATAGCGGCATGTACGTATAGACAACACATGTACCAAAAGGCAATAAAGCTGTTTATCTTGAAAAACCTTGAAGTCTGTTATTCTTTAAGTACATCAAATGTCTCAAAGCCAAATGAACAACCACTGAGTCCACTGCAATGCTCACAACGTTTATGGCGAACTGCATCTCCTATGCCCTCTGCTGTCCTCGGCCACCCTCCTGCTCCCACTGCATTATGAGGTAGCAGGCAATATCTGCAGCACTGTTCTGTAGTGTTCACTTCAAACAGTGCTGTGCTGATACTTCAAATCCTTGTTTCTTAGTTTTAACATTCCAACTGCAGTAGTTGAAAATTGTAACGTCGGCTGCCACACGTGCTTCCACTTCTACAACACTCCTTGCAAAACAAGATGTTCCATCACACTTCAGAAGATAGGAAAGGGTGCCAAACACCGAGTTGGTTCAAGGTGGAGGAAAGGTGATGAGAGTGGCAGCCCTATCAAATAACAGATTTTTTTGTATTCTAGAAGTGATGGAAAGACAAACAGATTTTGAGTGTTCCAAAGGACCATGACTCAATGGCCAAAAGAGCAATCATTGATAAACACATATGAAATGGAGTGAGAGAATGGATTGGCTAATTAGATTATAGGTGGAAATAGGAATAAATAAGATTAATGAGTTCAGTTATGGTAATGCCATATGCCATTAATAACTTCGACTCAGGCTTATGGAAATGGAAACTAAATTAGAAAGCCTTGGAGAGGGAAATGTGAGAGGGCTAGTATGTAGTTGGCTACATGGAGCCAATAGCTCAAAACAAATTAGCTCCATATAAATGTGTACTAGCTTCTGAGAGTGTTGGCACTCTTCTGTCAGAGTTGCATCAAAGCCTCAGCTACATTTCCATGGTAATACAAATGAAACATTCATCTGCCATATTCAGATATTTTTAAAACCTAGAATTTCCTGTGTATTGTGAATCCCTGATCTGAATGGAAGATTAGCAGCCTTTCTTCATTACTTCCCTTTTTCTCAAGCTAAGCATTTAACAAAGCTTTTAACCAATGCTGTTTTCATTTCCTCAAAGTTTCAGGCACTGAGCAAGACTCAGTCAGTGAAGCAGCAATAAGAGACCAATGTGGTTTCCAACTAATCTTGTACAATACTCTAACCACACAAATCTTCGTCCAAGTCAACATCAAAAGGAAAAAAAAGGCCTGAAATTCCTCCCACCACTCCGCCAGATGGGAGTGCACCCAACAAACGCTCCATCTGACATGACCTGAATTTTCTTCAGAGATAGCCCTGATGTTCTCCAATTCTGGGTTCAACCCTTAGCTATGGCCTGCCTCCAAAATCGGAAGTGAAAAACCCAGTCACCAGGATTGGCCACCATCTTTTGGCTGCTGGCTGAAATGTTGTGGCCTGGGAACTACATGGTACTAAAGTACAACCAACGTCTTTCAGTGTTCCTCCATGTGGATGCTTGGCCAATACATATCCAGCCCACTGAAGACAATCCTATCTTATTGGCATTTTATTTCCAGAAATGTCAGGGTAACATAAAAAACATGAATACCTACTGTGACTCAACTCAGCTGTCTCCTTTGTGTCCGAATGATCTCTCTGATCATAGAAGAAGAATACTGAGATTGATACCCGTAGATATAGGTAATTGATTCTTTATAATCACCCAAATGTATACAAAGATTAATCATTCAAGTATGTGCCAGCAGCAACAAGCGTCACCTACTTTCAGCTCATACTAAAAGATGTAGTGATTTCAATACATGCCAAAACACAGCTATTTTTCAAAAATCATTGCTGATCACCAATGGTCCTCAGCCAAAATGTACTCAACACAGACAAATGATGATATTGATGCTAGATTAATTTAAATATTTCCATGAAGACTTAATATGGATACTTTGTACAAAACCATATGTTATATATCTATATCGATTCTGTTAAGAAAGCAAAATTGAAAATGTGGCTATCATATCCTTCTATGTACCTCTCCACCACTTAATAGAAATTAGATCATATGTGAAAATCTCCAGCACAATAAATACTACATTCTCAAGTGCTCCACAGATACAACATAAATTTTTAGACACCCAAGTGACTTACTCTAACATGCATAACTATTACATCTGAATACACAAAAGCATAAAAAATCTTGCATCCAGTGTGATGCATGCATTACATTCCAGACACTACGTCACACCATGCTACTGGATACAATTTTTTTCAAACGGAGAGCAAATGCAGTCACTGATCTGGCACCTAAAACTTAGTTACAACTGCCCTTTGACTGACCTCAACAGTTTCTAAACAGTTACAGTGAGCCAGATTCTCACAACCCACACTCCATCCCCAAGTTAGATCCTTAACAGCAAGCCTTGAAGCGTCGTTCAAAGCATCATCTTGCCATTACACCGCCTTGATTAGCTATCCGCTAGTATTTTATATATACATTATTTGTGATGATTATTTCTGATAACACACCCAATCATATTGAAGATTAAGCATCGATGCTAGAAACTATCCAGGTCACGTTACAAGGCCTTTTATCTTGAAATACTTCGAACAAATATGTTTACTTACTGCTGAAATAAATACTGGATTCAACCCATTTGAAAATGATAGATAAATATGTGACCAGCCGGCACTTACAGTATGAAATATGCCGAAGGACACAAGCTCTTTTACAAGATAAACATACGCACCTCATTGAGGAGATAAATAACGTCTGTTACCAGGGCAACCTGATCTAATTGCATGATTGATCAGGTCCAGGGTTAGTGCAATGAAATCCTACACCAACATCTATGTACGTGCAGTGCACCCGACAGCTTCTCCAAGAACTTCCACACATGGAAATAATTTCTGAGACTTTCATTATCCAACGCATTAAACATGTTAACACACAGTTAATGTATTTTTTAACTGCTTATTGTCAGCACTGATGCAATGGCTTGGAAATAATTATAGTATTCCCAGTCTCATTCATGATCTTTTTACGCAGCAGCTCAGCCTCAGAAAGAGGAGTAACTGACTCACCAGAAAACAATGTCCACGTTTTGTTTTAAGTGTTTGTTTAATGTAGTGTTGCCTTGAATTTCTGCATTTAAATGACGGGAGGGTGGATAGTCAAAGTGTCAGACGCATAATGCTAGTGGACAAAAACTGATCTCGCCGCCCTTTGTCACTCTTTCACTTGACACAAACTGTAATCATTTTAAACACAAAATTCTTGACGTGTTCGTGGAAAAAGGGCTACAGATAAATTCTGGAGCCAATAGGTCCTTTGGACAAATGTGCTGAGATTTGTCAAGTCCAACATTTTTATATGCTTATTGGCCATCGATAAGGACCTAGTTCAACACACACTCAAAACCAACAGCCTACAATAATGTTGTAGAAAAAAGCAGATGGAGGAATAAGATTTGCCGATGAGTCACCGAGGTAGTAACAATAAGGAGACTTGCGTGGTGCCACTGTCTGCTTGGATGGTCTGACCGCATAGATCTCGCACTACAATGTATCGGCAGCGTTGTAAACAAGATAAAAATGTTCCCTTCTGCAGACCAGCCCTAAATCTACCCCGATTACGCAACGCTCTAGCGAGCCCGTCTCCTGCATGACCCGATTAAACAAGCGGTCAGCTCCCTGACGGGCTGCCGTTTCCCGAGCCCTGCCGCGGCATCCCCTCAGTCTCCACCCCTACCAGCCCCCCCACCCGCCTCCTCCCCAGCAAAACATCATCCTCCAGACATTACCAACCGTCCCCCCAGCCCCAATCCTAACGCTCCCCACACACACAAACCGAACGAAAACATCACAGCACATACTCAGGGCAGCACTTCATAATCACACACAGACCACACAAAATACACACACAGTTTTCTCAATCAGATTTCTGAGGAAGGCAGTGTTTGTACTATAAGAGGGAGCCTAGCCATTTCATAACAACCTACACATACACAGAGCAAGGAAATGACAGCAAATAGCCAATGTTGCTGGAGAAGAACCGTAAGATATATATTTCTTTATGTAAGACACTTACAATATCAAAAAGACGGTGATGCCCGAGACGCGGCGCTCCGCGATGAAGGAAGCCGAGCTTGTAGCTCTGTAGTAATGTCTGTCTTGCAGACACCACTCCTGCTCTGCTTCTCTCCTCTAGCGCTCGCTCTCACTGCGTGTGTGTAACATAAGCCAAATATGGAGCACTTGGCTGCGTCTGCTGATAGCTTAAGGATTCTACTATATGCAAAGGATGCAAGACAACACACATACTGGCCGGATGCCAACAGATCCAGAGATTAATGTGAGCGCATTGAGAGGGCTAGAAGAAAAGAAAACTACGTAAAGGAGTCCTAATTGCAACAAAACACAGTCAACATATTGCAGTGTGTTATGTATGGGCATGGTATATACATCTACACGTCAGCGCAGGAGTGCGATAAATTTTGAAAGTAAAGTTAAACTTGTGAAAGTCACGTGTACAGTACAACCAAGAAGTCCTTTAAAAGCCAGTCGAGTAACTTGCCTAGGGCAGTACAATAGAACGTGTTTGTTACAACAGTGCAGATTGTAAGCTGCCAACTAATTTAACTCGTCCGATGCAAGAACTTACTGTGCTGAAGTGGAAGAAATGGGGCCGAATAGAAAGGTAAAATGAATATGAATACACGATAGCACGATAAATATATCAACATACGTATGAACCAATTTATGTAAATAGAACTTTTTCAGCTTTTAACAAGCTTTTGTCATTCTGAAGTATGGATTTTATTGAATGGAGGAAATGCTCAAGTTCAAACTGTCCCAAGTGCAAACGACTGGTGTCAGTGTGTGATGCATGTGCGTTTTGGATTCCACTCGCTCTACTCCAATGACACCCATGCCATTTTCACTTGAACCCAATTTATACTTCAAAGCCGAACCCTTCAAGGTTTGATTTCGAGTATGAAATTGCCTTTCCCACTCATTTTTCCAACATCCGGACCTGAGACTTCGCCTTCGCCATCGATGTGATCCTTGATTTCGAAATGTGCTGTCTGCTGAAGTGAACTGTTGGAATATCCCTTTAAAAACGGCGCTAGTGGAGCAGCTTCAGAAAGGTTCCTTTAAACAGAAATACGCTGCTGGAATATCCCATCCAGCAGAAGGGCCGTGCTCCCTCTTTCCTGAGAGCAACATAAACAGCTGGAATCTCTCCCAATCACTCATTCACTTCTGATTGGTCAGGGATGATGTAATGTTTCAATGCAGTGCAAACTTCACACACTAGGGTTGCTGCAGTGTGTTTGTCCTTTACAGCACAAAGTGCTGGACACAGTATTACTGTTGTTTTCCTGGAGGAAACGTAAGTGGATCCTGTTCCAACACTTTATTTACATGGATGAAATTAAAGCTTTTTGTTTCCCAGAAATTACAATGCGTCAATTTAGTGCTCTAAGCTACAATTGCCTGGAATTGTCTTAAGTTCAATGTTCCAATTATAGTATAATAATTTTCAACGTAATACGTGTATTTTTGGAAACTGAATGTACTCAGAGCTGTAAAACTTAAGGCTTCAAAGAGCCCTCAAGTCCTGATAAATGCATTTGAAAAACTAAGTGGCAGTTGAGATATATGCCTATTTATGTAGTTATGGGTTTTGTCATTTTTTTAAAAAATGTTTTATACATAGGATGCCACACAATATTTTTAATAAATGCACATGCAACATAAAACACAGAAATAGAATTGACTGTGGTAGTTCCCTGTAATCATTTGCTCCCATTAAATGCACACTTAAAGCACTAACACATGGAAACTCATAAGATTACTGACTGTACTGTTCATTTCTGACGTAATTCTTAAATGCCAGCTGGTTTATGAACTGATACAGAGCGATGAATTAGCTTAGTCATGGCTTACTGGGACTGTACAGCACTCTACAATGGCAACATATGGGATTTAGCTTTAGGCTAACTCTCATAGCATTAACTAGCATATTTATCAAGCATATTTAAAAACACAATCTTAAATGGGGAATAGGAATCAGTAAAAGGTGCCCTGCAAATCACATTGACCTCTGCAATGTGAGGGTCAGGGAAATTAATTCCTCAGTTTTGCCTGCATGCACCTGGCATTGTCCCACCCTAAGATAGTTAAGGGGTGATGGTCAGGATGGGGAATAACAACAGAACAGACTGGAACCTGGCTCTTCGGTAAATCAAACACACGTTGGAAAGGCTTAAACTTTGATTCTTAGATCTAGAAGAGCCTTTTTGTCCCAGAATTATATATTGATAAATTATAAAAGTACAGTATAATTCAGTATACACTAAATACAGATCAATTTAAATAAATATAATACATGCACTCAAGGGTCCCTTACTCCACAGAACATACAGACTGCACAAAAATAATATTGCATTTACATAACATTATTTTTCTCCAATTAAACTTTGGGAAGATTGAACCAATCTTCTTTAACCCTTGCTACACATTCAATTTCCTTGCCATTGACTGCATCTTCTGCCTGTTTAAACCTGAGCCAGACAATGCAAAACTTCCAACCAGAGTTGAGATTCTCACCACATGTCTGCCCGTCACTATGACAATCAATTCTCACTTTCATCTTTTCTTATCTCCCATTCTTCTGTTCTGTAAACTTGATGCCATCCAAAATTCTGCCATCTCTGCCTTTCCTTGCCCCAAGTCCTGCTCACATAATCTTTCTGCTTTGCTTACCCACAACGGCTTCCAGTTAAGCAATGCCTTGATTTTAAAATTCCCATACCTGTTTTGAAATCTCACCATGGTTCAATCCTCTCTATTTTTGAATTCACCTCCAGCCCTCCAACCCTCTAAGTCATCTACAGATATCCAATTCTAGTCTCTTAAGCATCTCTGTTTTTAATTGCTCCAGTACTGGTGTCTTCAACTGCAAGAAATTTCCTCCTTTAAAACTTTTTCTTTGTCCTTTGAAACTCGCTTAAAACATATCTCTTTAACCACAATTTTGGTCACCTGCTGGGTATCTGCTTACTTGACTTTGTGCCAAATTTGGTTTTATAATGCTCCTATGCAGTGCTCTGTATCATTTTATTCTATTGAAAGTACTATATGTTGTACATAATCTATTTATAATATGTGAAGCTTTCGACAGGATGCAGAAAGGATTTACAAAAGTGATTCTGTGAATGAGGAACTTCAGTTACATGGAAAGATTAGACAAACTGGGATTATTCTCCTTTGAAGAGAGAAGATTAAAAGGAGATTTGATAAAGGTGATAAAATCATTAAGAGTGTTATTGCAGACTGGACAAAGAGAAACTTCCCTTTGGCAGAAGCATTGAGAAACAGAAGATACTAATTGTGATGAAAGACAAGAAGAACCAAACGCAATATGAGGAAAATATATAATGTTGTGAGCGGTTAGATTCTGGAATGTACTATCTGAGGAGAGTGGTGGAAGCAGTTTTAATCATAGATTTAAAAATGGAATTGATTAGCATCTGAACAGAATAAATTACAGGACTATGGAGAAAGGTTAGATCATGGGACTAGCTAAAATAAAACCAAGAACCGCAGATGCTGGAGATCTGAAGAAAGGTCACTGGAGTCAAAACGTTAATTCTGTTTAATCCCCACAGATGCTGCCAGGCCTGCTGAGTTTCTCCAGCAATTTCTGTTTCTGTTTGTGTGGAACTAGCTAATTTGGTCTTGCACAGCGCCAGCAAAGGCTCAATAACCTCATTTTGTGTTATAACAATTGTATATTTTCTGCACTTAATTTCAGATACGCATATAAATCTTGAGGGGTCTTATATTGGCTCTAGCCCTTCTGTGTTCAAGGGTAGCAAAGCTCTGTACTGTAGCCTTACCAATAATCCTTGTAAGTGGCTGTATTCAGGTTAAGAGTATCCCACTATATATCGTCCTGCACCTTGGAATTTGGCAGTCTGCAACAATCAGTCATATTCAGCTCTTTGTCACTCAGCAAGTTTATGGATCCAGCAGCAGTTAATATTTACTTGGTATGCACTGTTGAGAACTATCCATAGAGCAAGAGTCTTGTGATATGGAATTGTTCAAGGTAAACTTAAACAAAAATCATTACATTACTTTCCAGATGCAATGCACATTCTGGAAGTACAGGGATGATAGTCTCTTCCCCAGCTCAGCTGCCACAAGGACAGTGTATACTGGCATGGAGTTATTAGGTATGTGTTAAGGATCTGACACAGAGTGCCCTTCTCATCAGCAGCCAGGCTATGTCCTGGCACTTGTTTGAAAGTGGTGCAGGAATCATCTAGTAGATCCACTATCTCCTTTCCGGCAGGGTCTCAAGTAGGTTGATTTGCAGTTCGGTGAGTGATTAACTTGTGGTCAAAGTTGTTTTTCTGCAGAAACCTTTCTGCGTGGCCAGCTGGTGCAGCACAGGCTAACTGAATGAGCATTCTGAACCAATATGACCAAATGAGGACAGATAGAACCGGAGCATAGATTGACACTTTGGTCTTTGTGCACAGGGTCCAAGTATAGCTTTTTGAAGCCATAATAAAGATGGCCATTAGGATGAGGGGGATGTTGAAAGCATTTTTCCCTTTACTGGTGATTTGTAAATTGTGGCCATGTGGACATGGTCCAGGTTTGATCTCCAGATAAAACAAAAGTGGTTCAAATGATTGTGATGGTGCAGGACCTGAATGTGAGTCAGACCTGTGCCACATCCATAAACAGCAAGACAATCTCACACCTGATGACCAGGCTCTTACCCACAAACATCAGGAAGCTTCTATATTCCTAGCTTTCTTTATGATTCTTCCAGATCTTCGTATATGCCCCAAGTCCTCCATAACCCCAGCTCCTCACATAATATGACCTAACAGTGAAGAGGGTAAAGAATCAGTCTGTTCAGTTTTCAAATGTCATGGCCTAACTTTCACTGTGATTTAACTAGGTTCCCATGGTTAGTTTGAACTGTTTGCAACTGTTCATCAGCCTGCAGTCTAACATTGTTTCTGAACAGAAATCAACAAGATTGCCCAAATACCTCAAGTGCCTGGGCTTATCACTGCTCTTGTGCCTGCATCCTTCCCAATTGATTCATCAAAAGACTGGATATATGACGTGTACTAGGCAAAAGAAATCCAACAGTCTTGAGCAACTCCAGAGACCGGAAAAATGTCTCCAATCCCAACTTACTCATTGAGTAAACTGTGTTACTGTTGTTTGCATAGAGTAGCTAGCTCCAATTGCAGATTTCTTTCCTCAAGCCCCAAGTTGGAAAGCATATCCACTATGTATAGGTGTGATTTTCTATCAGATATTCTTTTTCATGGTCCCAAGTCATTGAGAGGGCATTCAGCCTAGTCTCTTGTACATGGCAATTATAGCATTGTATAGTGTGAGATCATCAAATATCTTCCTGTTGGTTATGACCTAGGTCTGAACTGGGTGGAACACCAGCTCCGGACCATGCTTGAAATCATTGACACATCCTGTTCAAGATTGTTGCTAATATCAAGCAGTGAAATGGACTGCTAAATTCTTATCTCTTCTATGTTTCCCTTCTCTTTGTAAGTGACAGTGATGATGCATTTTCTACTGGACTTTGACATGCTGCCAGCCAGAAGCATGCTCTCATATACTTCCAATAAATTTAGATCAATTTAATTTCACAGAGTTGAGTACAGCTTCGCTAGGAAACTGTTGTTTCTAGGGGTTTTAGTCATATCAAATATGCAAGATTAGCTCATCCAATTTTTTTTTGTGGTTTGATCAGAATCTCCCACTAGTTGCCACATAAAATCTCTAATGAAGACAAGGCATGTTGTGCAGTCTGGAAGTTTCATTTCACACAACTCAGCATGAAAGAATTTTCTGATCCTCAATGTTTTTTCTTTGTTTAGGCTGCTGATCACAATGCTGCCTGTGCAACTCTTAGAAGAACCACAAATGTGGTCCATCGTGCTCCATGGAATGAATACTGGATGATCTTGGAGAACTGAGGCAAAGAGTGAGCCCTGCTCCTCTTTGTCTCAGACATTCTCAAATGCATACCATCAACTCTAACAGCAGCGGAATCTGCTTGCTTTACTGGAATATTGCAACATCCTGTCTTTCATTCTTACTCTTTTGGCTTATGAACATCTTTAAGAATAAAGAACCTCTTGATCCTTATCTTTACAATTTCCACCAACAGAGCAAGAAATCAAAAAGGGTTTTCACATTTCTCAACCTTTATGATCATTTTTATTAGCCTTTCTGTTTTCTGGGGCTAGCAGTTTCCTCTTCAGATCCATAGCCCACTGTCAATTCTCTGATATTCCTGAAACTAACAGTCAGCCAGTATAAGACAGTGTCAAATAAGAACACTGGCACAGTAATTAGTGGATATTGGGTTGAATAATTTGGACACTTAAGGAAGTCTATCCTGGAACAGTTGGGGACACCTGGTCTTGGTGGTGCTGTATCTGCAGGGGTGTTGAATGCAATACACAACCTGGTGTCTTTTCGTGCTTCTGTCAAAATTCTGGATATGGTGGATGGTTTGCTGATCATTCTCTTAGATTGTCCAGCTGCATAGATTGTGCTTTTGAAGTCCCTCTACAGAGAGTCAGAAATGAATGAAATGAATGGCTGAAAGTTGACCAATTACTTGTATTAATTGGCATGAGCAAAGCATTTTTGTCCATTATATCTGCTACAAGGAGGCAGCCATCCACCACTTCTTTGATGGTAGTGAATTTGCCTTCCTGCAGTAGGCAAACCAATCAACCCAGGCAAAGGGTTTGGTTACCTCAAATACATTGATTGCTGTTGGAGGCACCAGAGCAAAAATTGTTAGTAAGTGCCACAGGGTGGTAGTCTGCATTCCTACAAGAACAGCAGAGATGGGTTATGATCTTCGTGAGCTACTCTAATGTCAAAACATATTGTGTAGTGGTTGTAATGCCATGCACATTAATGGATGTCATCTGAAAACCTATTTTTTGAAAGAAGTGTAGTCCAACAAAAACACACCAGTCTTTTTATTCATGCTGGTTCTAGACTGTGAGTCTGTACCTTCAACCTGGGGTCTGAGAGATTTGCTAAACGAATGCCAGGCTGAGGTCAAAACCTAGTTAGAGACAAAAAAACTGCAGATGCTGGAATCCAAAGGAGACAAACAGCAGGCCAGGCAGCATCAGGAGGAAAGGAGCAGTCAACATTTCGAGTATTACCCTTCTTCAGGACTCAATAGGTCACAAGACCTATTTGTTCACATTGTATTGCTGAACATAACTCTAACACCAGGAGGAAGGCAGTGCAAGGCCCAACACTGCCTGTGTGGCTTTCTTCAGTGGTGCTAGTGCACCAAGCCAATGAGCTCCTTGTTCGTATCTCTGAAAGATGGTCCCCAGCCAATGCTAGTTCTTTTCATTTCTCATCTGTGATCATGCTGTTCCTAGTTTCCTGGAGTTGATACTCTCTGTATCACTGCTGTGGAGCTTTGGTTTTCTATGCATCTCAGTTCTCCTGGTCTTCCCCAATTCAGGTATGTTGATCATCTTCTGGTGGTCCGGTGTGTGTGTGCACATGCACATTTGACTTTCTGTCCTGTTTCATCTTTGGTATGTTGCTGTTTATTTTGGAGATGAAAGTGGCTTTTCTTAAAAAATACACTGCCGACCTGAGACAAAACGTCTTTTTGCTATTTGTTTCAGTACAGGCGACATCTCAAATGTTTCTCTTGCCCGTTTTCCTTTAAACTACCTGCCAATCTTTCAGTTATGCTGCTGGTCCCTCTTCCACATATTTTGTCTTTGGGGTGCTCTGGACTAGGTATTGGGATTTGTTAGCTTGCTACAACATCCAGTTCTAGCTCCTTGCCCCTCTCTAAGTCCATTTTTCTCATGATTGTTTTCACAGGGCACTTGGATAGTTTGGGATATGGGGCCAGGAGGGGGTTTGAAATTGTTAGGTTTCCCTTGAGATGTCACCATTTGCTACCTCTTCCACACACACCACCTTAATCCTTGACCCCTGTGATTGCTAAGCCTGTGCTTTGATCAGACCCCATACAAGTGGCTGGCCTTAGAATACAGGTTGTTGCACTTATCTTTTCTCCATGACATATATACTGCATTTACACTTGCATATACATTTTCACATGCGCCTAATATGTCACCTATAAAGTATATGTTATAATTCCCTTATTACTCGATCCTAACAATTATGATTCATAATCATTGTGCCTTGCACAATGCTACAAGGAAAGATGATGCATGTTAAGGGTTAATCAATAGCTTGCCTTGACGTGCTCAGAAATACAGCCATGCAGCACCAGAAACCCTGGTTCACAAAAACCAGCCTCAACAACATATTTGAACACAGAAGGCTGACTAGTCTTTATGATCCTGTTTTGTAGTCTTTTTTTCCCAAAATGAAGCAAAGACTGCCTCACAAGCTGATTTTAATACAGTAGAATCAGGTATATTCATAACTTTGCCGTATTTTGTTTTGAGATAAGGGCTCTCCCTGTGGCATGATGCCAAAACAAATTCACAGACTCCCACAATTCCCTGCCATAAATCAACTTTTCATTGAATTGTCCTGCCAACTGCACTTCAAACACATATTTGAAACAAGTGAGATAGTAGCAGCAACTGGTGTTAGAGAGGTCTGTAATATTTTTAAAACCTCATCATCAGGACATCAGAAAGTTTCTTTTCATATTTCATATAATGTTAACAATATTGAATAATATTTTGAAATGTATTTTATAATGAGAAAAATGACAACATATATTCAACTTAAAACTTACAATCACACCTACAATGCATTGGTGAGAAGCAACAACAATCTCTATCATTGTCAGATATTTTATTATGATTCTCTTTGCTAACTCACTGACAAGCTCTCTATGTTTACTATACCGCGTTTCCATTTGTTCATTCGTAAACCGTGTTTTTGAAGTATATTTTACTCTTACAAGATAAACTAAATTAAGCATCCTTTCCTAGGCTGCCAATCCATTACTGTTTCAGTGTTTATACCTGTTTCTGTATCAAAGGCTACCCCTGAATAAGTGTTAATACTGTAACCTACTCAGAATAATGCCATCCGCCATCGTGTCTCCATTACTCACTCGAAACTATGGAAAGAATATGATATTAATTAGTCCTTAATAACTGTCTCTTGGGACCTGAATAGGCTGCAGGACATCAAACAGTGTCCTCCACCATTATGTCCCTACAGTCTTCTGTGTTTTATCTCTTGAAATTTCCTTATACACTACCTATTTCCGTAACACTGTACTACCTATTTTTAACTTTAATTTAGGACTACCATCTTGTACTAACATAGGGACTTCTACTCTTTAAATATATATTAAATAGGGCCACTACCCCCTTTAAGAAACTTACTATCAAAACAGCACTTCTGTGAAATTGCATGAATGAATGTGTAGGGATTATCAAAAACCAGCAGTAGTAGATGAAATTTCACAACCCAGCTGCAGGAGATCAGTTTAATATCCTCTTTGCTCTTATTTAGTACACATATAATTTCTCACTTACTTAGATCATAAAGGTCTAGTATTTCTATTAACATTACAAACTTTAAAGACAAAAGCACTAATACCTCTTAATTATGCAAGCTGAGACTGGACAGATATTCTAATCTCCTCAGGAAAAATAGCCAGCATTTAGCAAGTGCTTAAACTATCTCATGCTTCCTCATGCAAACTTGTGCACAATAGATACAACTATGTGACACCATAGTACCAAAACATTAATGTTTGTAAAAACTGTGCATAAAAAAGGCTACTGTAAAACTGTACTTTGGATTCCATCACCACCTCAAACAGTGTGGATGCTTAATAAAGAGGCTATTTTCACCACTGACCGATCTCGGTCATCATTGAACCTGATCCCACATTATTGAGCATAGAACGGACTTACATCATTAGAATTGCAGCAAAATTGAATTTCGGTTGTCACCATGCTAATATATGGCCATATATCCCCCTTTGGCTGCAGTTGTAGGTTTTGCTGTGACAGGGAAAATGTTAAACAACACAATGGTTGACTTACATGTATGGGCCTGTAGGAATTTGAAAGCATGGTGTCAAATGGGTCAGTTGGGAGTTTGGCATTATGAAGACGTGGGTGGAGGTTTGGAATAAATTTTAAATCAGGGAATCATTACTATGACAGGGAAGACAGTTAAAATGCCTTAATATGGAGGTAGAGGTGAAGTGTCTCTTAGGGAATGCTCTTATTTTACACTTTTAAAAGTTATAAAATTTAGACAATGCATTGACTTCTTTTATTAGGTTATAGTGCTGTTAAAGTCTTGAATAACAAGGAAAGGAATGAAACAGACTGTTGACCATTTCAGGAGATGGCTTTTATAATAGTTCAGCCATAACATATTTTGTAACGCAATAAATTTTCCCTGGCATTCCTAGCTCCACCCTGGACAAATTCCAAGTGTTCAAAACTCTGTTGCCTGTTTCCTGTCTCACTTAGACCCATTGAATAATACAGTACAGAAGGAGGCCCTCGGTGTATTAGCTCTGTGTGGCTCTTTTGAAGAACAATCCAACTCATTGCTCTACTTGCTCTTTTTTCAAATTCCTGCAATTTCAAATTGTGAAATATTTATCTGTATTAGAAGGAATTATTCCTCATGCTTCTTCCTGTTGACAATGACTGGCTTCCTGTTCTCTAAAGTCTTGGACTCTTAACTACTTATCCTTATTTACAACAGAGTTTTCTATACTCTAAGGATTATATTTTGAATATATTATATATTTTCATAATATATCTGTATAAAATCTATTATTGTTTGGAAACTTTTAGCAGTGGAGAAAGTTGATTTTAATTTTGGGGTAATTACTCCAAACAATAAAAAGGCTGATAAAATAGCTGCTGGGCCTTCTCTAAGCACAGACGGAGCCAGTGACATCAGCCTACCAAGACTGGCTTTAGAATACATAAATACATGCATTGTGATATCAACATATACAATCCACCAGTATGACAGATACCAAATAGTTGTCATTCACGTATGGTATCATAGACTAACAAATGTAGAATGAATCCCTAATTATATTTACTAGTGGAGGTTAACAGATCCGGATAGAGTAGTTCAGTAAGGGCTAAAACAGTGTTGAACTTGAATAGCACATTACATAATGCCACTGTTTAACAGCCATCTTTATTTGTCCTTCCCCCCCTCAGGAACTTGTGCACCCTCAGTCTGTTTGTTGCTGAACCACCTTTAACATTCTGCCACTTATTTTGTATTATTAATCCACTAAAATTAATCACTTAACACTCCTCTTCCAAATAGCTGTGTTATCCAAATTACTTTCACTGGCATGAGGGCAATTTAGGAATGAGGAGTTAATTGGTTTGTACATGCATCTTTACAAGAAAGCATCTAAACTTCACTCTACATCTTGCCCAGCAGACAGAAAAGGGACTTAGGTGCTAAATGGTGTTCTGTTGCTTCGTCTTCCTAGTTACATAGACATTTGCTGCAGCACCATCTTTAAACCTGACTGCTGTTTTCCATAGCTTCCAAATGTCATTGGCTACCTTTCTGCACATACACATTCTTTGTATCACCAAGTAGTGGCTTTTATCCATTTGCAGCCTTTTAATTATCAGTTCTGTGAAGATCTAACTTCTTTTCTAAAAAGTTAAAGTAATTTTTAACAGTGAGCTAAAGACAGCATTTCCAAGAAAACTTGTACTAA
The DNA here is from genome assembly GCA_024137785.1 of Ginglymostoma cirratum. Lineage (NCBI taxonomy): Eukaryota > Metazoa > Chordata > Chondrichthyes > Orectolobiformes > Ginglymostomatidae > Ginglymostoma > Ginglymostoma cirratum. The sequence goes on along the minus strand of JAHRHZ010000030.1, from coordinate 4,855,168 downwards.
GATGTTTTCCAACCTATGTTTTTTATAGCCCAGAAAGAGAAAGAGAGAGATGGAGAGAGGGAGAGAGAGGGACAGGAGCCAGTTCATTCAGAGAGAAGATGCCTACAAGAACAGAACTGCTGTTAGTAACAGTCTCCAAAACAGTGAGAGCAGGGCTATGAAGAAAGTTGCTTAGAAGAAAGCTGCATATCTTGTACCATACACAACAAATAAATAGTTAAAACTACTATGTTCAGAGAGGCCAATACCTTTTCAAAAGACATTTTAATTTCAGTGAATAACTGAAAGGGTCAAAATTTCATATTTTAAGACTTCATTATAAAGAGAAACTAAAGCAATATTGAACAGTATTCTTGTAGGCAATTAATATTCTAAACTACACAGAAGTATTGCCAAAAATCTCCAAGCATGGGCATATTTTATGATGTCCCTTGAGTGAACATTTTATTCTTCAGGAACCAGATGTGGCTGAAGCATTCGCAACAGTCTTCAAACTTGCTTTTCCTCTTTCATTCTTTTTTTCACTCTATGCAGCAGTTTCTCTTCCCCTCCAGCGCCAACTTTTAACTTCTTAAATTACCCTACCTGGTGAATGGAGGCAATGCGAAGGGAGACAAGTCGCAGCCGGAGCCCAGAATAGGCAACAGAGTGAGCAAGTGTGGGCTGAGTTGTGGAGCTGGAAACCGAACTGCAGCCACAGCCCGGAGCGGGGAGCAAAGCAAGCGCAGGCCGAGTCCCGGAGCGAGGAGCAGAGCAAGCGTGGCTCAGTGCTGGAGTGAGGAGCAGAGCGAGCATGGGCTGAGTCCTGGAAGCAAGTCGCAGTCTGGAGCCCAGAGCAGTGAGTAGAAAGAGCAACAATAAAGGCTATTCTTCATTCTTCACTCAAAATTGCCAAATGGATCATCCATCTCAGCCTTGTCCAGAGGTGCCTGGCATCACAAATGTCAGTCTTCACCCAATTCGATTAATTCCATGCAATATCAAAAAACGGTCAGAGGTTCCGGATATTGCAAAGGCTGTGGCCCCTGACAACATTCCAGTAATAAAACCTGGGCTCTTTAACTTGCCTAACCCCTAGTCAAGCTGTTCCAGTGCAATTACAACAGTGGCATCTACCTGCCAATGTTGAAAATTGTCCAGGTATGTCATGTACACAAAAAGCAAGACAAATCCAACCCAGCAAATTACCACCTCATCAGTTCACTCTCGATCATAAGTAAAGTGATGGAAGGTGCCATCAATAGTGCAATCAAGCAGCACCTGCTCAGCAATAGCCTGCTCAGTTATGCCCAGTTTGGGTTCTACCTGGGCCACTCAGCTCCTGACCTCATCATAGCCTTGGTTCAAATAGGGACAAAAGAGCTGATTTCTAGCAGGGAGGTGAGAGTGACAGCCCTTGACATCAAGGCCACATTATTGACCACATGTGGCATCAAAAAATTCTAGCAAAGGTTGTTGGCTTGCTCGCTGAGCTGGTTATCATACAGACGTTTCATTACCATGCTAGGCAATATCATCAGTGTGGCCTCCAATGAAGCGATGTTGTTCTACTCTGCTTGGTATTTATATAATCCAGTATGTTAAGTTGGATTGTGTTATTTCTGGTTCTGTTCTGCATGGGTTTGTATATGGGGTCTAATTCCACATGTTTGTTGATGATTGCACAATGTTGAGCACCATCCTCAATGCCTCAGATACTAAAGCAGTCCCTGTCCAAATGCAGTAAGACCTAGACAATATCCAGGCTTGGGCTTAAAAGCAGCAAATAACATTCATGCCTCGCAAATACTAGACAATGACCATCTCCAATAAGAGATGATCTAACCACTGGCCCTTGATATTTCAATGGCATAACCATCACTTAATCCCCACTATCAACATCTTGGAGGTTACCATTGACCAGAAACTGAACTGGACTTGCCATATAAATACAGTGGCTACAGAAGCAGTTCAGAGGCTGGGAGTACTACAGTGAGTAAATCACTTCTTAACTCCCCAAAACCTGCTCACCATCTACAAAAGTATGATGGAATGTTCCCCACTTCAATGATTAAGTGCAGCACCGACAACACTCAAAAGGCTTGACACTATCCAAGACAAAGCAGGTCACTTGATTAGCACTACATCCACAGACAAACATTCAGTTTCTCTACCACTGCTGCTCTGTAGCAGCAGTGTGTAGTATCTAAAAGATGCATTACAGAAATTCAGTAAAGATCCTTGTACACTCAGAATTGACATTGCCTTGCTGAACAAATTTATCCTAAATGATAATTAATACAGTGAGAAGTTTTAAAAATAAATTTGATCACCGCCAAGTTTGTGCTATCTGCCTTTAATTAGTCAGGTTATCCCTTCATCCCTATTGGATGACAGCGCAACTGTAGCAGTCCTCTAGTCATCCAGCAGACTGCAACCAGTAATAGACAGACACCTGCAGTTAACATGTAATGTGATGTTAACACATGCAATGACTGTAATTGTTATTAGATCAAAATTACAGTTTTAGGCAACTAAACAGATACTATTACAGAGTAAGAAGACAACCACTGTCCTCACAGCCAACTCACTCAGCATCACTTTGATTTCAGTAGCCAATGGGAGTTTGCTCCATTAATCTGTAAACAACGTTCATACAAAGTATTCCCTTTCCCTTCATTTCTGTGATGTTGCTTAGTCTTAATATCTGGTAAAGATTTTTAATGGTTATGATGGCTTTTCACCCTCTACAGAGGTCTACAGGATTTTTGACCCTTCTGTTCTGATTTTCCCTTCAAAATGACCTTATCAGTTTAAATGCAATTTTTGTGCATTTTCCACTTCCATTACTTTATGTGAACCAGAGAACTATTCACTTCTGCACTTGAAACTGTGAATTATGCAAATGAGATCATGCTGGATAATCAAATGCCATTAATACTTTACCACCCTAACAGTGTGGGGCTGCTTGTAAACACTTAAACCAGACTGGCTCCTGTGGGATCCTGACAGAGCACATTTTAATGACTGAGAGTTTCTGAGCTGTAGTCACTGATCTGGAGTCATTAAACTCAAAGCCAAGTGGCTATTTGGCTGCTGGATTAATGTAGGATACTGCAGATTTCAGTTACACTGCAGTAACATTATTTGCATGGTCACACAATTACTGTACTGCAAGCAGTTAACAGAGACATTTTTATATCTGAAGAATAGTTTTTAGATACAATAGATTTCTAACAATTTGCCTGCAAAATAGAGCTGGCATTAGGTTAAAATTGACTCACAGAGACTGACTAATGAGCTCCAGCAAGAAATGTGAATCCATGTATTCTGGGTAAGTTATTTGCTAATTCTCATCAGACATTTGTTTTCCTAGCCTTCAGCACAGAAGCTTGCTGTTAGGTGCTTGTTAAAAACACTCAGTCTGCTTAGTACATGCCATCTCTACGATCACTGGGATGAGGAGTTAATACAAACACTGATCTGGAGTGGATGTTTATGTTTTCAGCAAATTAAGATTAGAAGTAATGCTGCAATCTTTGTAGAAAATACAGCATCAGTTCATGCAAATTTTTGTGATTAAAAAGACTTCCATATTTTATGTATTTTCCCCTGTGTCCTCTTCTAGAATCTTCCATTATAAGTCTCTTTAACCTACGAGCCATGACCAGTTTCCATTCCTATGTCAATATTGACATGTAAATGCTTCTTTGAATGGCTTGATGTGATTCTCACTGTTGGCACTGATATATGGCTGCATCAATTTTGTTTTCCTCCAAACACAGTGACAAATTGTGAGTCTCATTCAGTAGGTATATTTTTCAGACATTTACAATGATTGCTGACGGCCCATATAGAACAAAGGTTATTGCAACATCTAACACATTCAAATAATTGTACAAGTAAGTAAACTAAAGCTATTAGACTTAATGTGTTATACTTTGCTATGGTAGAGCATCTAAGTGTGTTTAAGATTTAACATACTTTGTGTCGCAAGTTGCTGAAAGTGTGAGCCAGTAAGATCACAGTGAGTGAAACTGGGCACATGGGACCTGAGTGAACAGGGCATCTGTGTGTCTCCTTAATCAATCAGATTAAGAATTGTGAAATAAATACTAAGAAGAGGGAAGGAATTATACTACAAAGCTGATGAATTCAATGTCAATTCAAGTACAGAAATAAAAGGAGACTGAAAGAATGATTGGATTAAGAGAAAGAAAAATAATTTTTAAAATATATTTTAAATCTTTTATAATTTTCAGTAATTAAAACTGAAGAAATTAAGCTTGTAATGGTTTCTTTACAGTGTTATAGAGGTCGAATGACAGTAATTAATATGTTGTATCTTCATTGAGTACTTAAGCAAAAATGGACCAGACTTAACGTTGTTTGGCTTGTATCTATCACACAAAGACAGCAGTTTCCTGTAATTTAATGCAATTTAATAGTGAGCCAGACAGCGATATAATTTCACAAAGATACCTATTGAACAGTGAAACTTAGCCAGTGACTTTTAAATACAAAGTTACTGTGCCACTTGTAGATAAATAATGGTGAACACCAGTAATTCCTGTTATTTCGGCAGAAGGTCATGTCCCAAATTATTTCCTTGAATGCTGAAGGCCATCCTAGACATTCAAAAAAATGCTGAACCATTGATGGACTATAGTCACCCAGAATACGCCTCTACCCTGAAACAAACGTGCCCTGAGATGACCAAATTCCCAACCTTGTCACAGTCAGCATGAAACTCACTTCTATTAACTATAGTAGCCAGTTAATACTTCTCAACTCCCTCCATCATATTCTCCTGCTTCCCATTCATTTTGTCGTTAACTGACTTCCTGTCTTTTCAAAGGTTTTTCATATGTCTATCTGATATAACATTGCTATAGTCTTTATGGAGGTATTCCAATGTTCTGGTGCTCCCACTGCGGAGCAGCACTCAGGGAGCACAGATGTGAAACCATGGCCACACAGCTTATTTAATTAACGGAAAGTGCTGGGCTGCCTATCCACCATTTCCTAACATAACCTTTCATGTGATTAACACTCCCCACCTGGGAATATAACATCATCTTCTAAAATGTCTATCCAATTTACTATATGGTGACAGTCTATTTAACCCATCAGCTACCTTTTTGTAAAAATTGTTAATGTATTTCAGGCACATAGCTTCATACATTTAGTTCTATGAAAGGGCTCTGCACCTGGTCTGACAAAAGGGGCTGGCCTGAAATGTTGACCATCTTTTCCCTTTAGGCATTTCCTGTGTGTCTGCAGCACTTTCTATTTGTAAACAGATTTCCACACTGCAGGTATGGTGGAGTTGTGGACAGCATGGAGGGCTGTTGTAGGTTGCAACGAGACATTGATGCAGAGCTGGGCAAAGAAGTGGCAGATGGAATTCAACCCAGAAAAGTGTGAAGTGATTCATTTTGGAAGGTCAAACGCGAATGCAGAATACAGGGTTAATGGCAGGATTCTTGGCAGTGTGGAGGAACAGAGGAATCTTAGGGCCCACATCCATAAATTCCTCAAAGTTGCTACCCAAGTTGATAGAGTTGGAAAGAATGCATATGGTGTGTTGGCTTTCATTGGCAGACGAATTGAGTTTAAGAGCCACGAGGTTATGCTGCAGTTCTATAAAACCCTGGTAGACCACACTTGGAATATTGTGTTCTGTTCTGGTTGCCTCATTATAGGAAGCATGTGGAAGCTTTAGAGAGGGTGCAGAGGAGATTTACCAGGATGCTACCTGGGCTGGAGGGCAGGTCTCATGAGGAAAAGTTGGGGGAGCTAGAGCTTTTTTCATTGGAGTGAAGAAGGATGAAAGGTGACTTGATAGAGGTGTACAAGATGATGGGAGGCATAGATAGAGTGGATAGCCAGAGACTTTTTCCCAGGGCAGAAATGACTATTATAAGGGGACATAATTTTAAGGTGATTGGAGGAAGGTAAAGGGGAGATGTCAGAGGTAGGTTCTTTACACAAAGAGTGGTGGGCGTGTGGAATGCACTGCCGGCAGTGGTAGTGCAGTCAGATATTTAGAGACTTTTAAGCGACTCTTGGATAGGTACATGGAGGATAGTAAAATGTAGGGTATGCAGAGTAGTTTGATCTTAGTAGGATAATAGGTTGGCACAACATCGTGGGCCGAAGGGCCTGTACTGTGCTGTACTGTTCTATGTTCTTGTTCTATGTATCAATCAATTAGCATGATAAGGGTCCACTCACCTGAGCTATTCAAAAAGAAAAGCACAAAAATATAGAAGTGACAGGAAAATTGAAATTACTACCAAGTTGTAATCATGCTTTTGCTTGAAAGATTTATTAGATGTACAAGTTAATTAAGCTTAGTTGTGCATGAAAAACTCCAAATTAAAGTGAAAGCTGTGGGAATCCAGAATAACACGGGGACTGGACATAGAGTCATAGAGTCATAGAGTTATAGAGTCATACAGCACGGAAACAAAGCCTTTGGCCCAACCAGCCCATGCCAAACATAATCCCAATATAAACTAGTCCCACTGGCCTGGTCCTGGCCCATATCCCTCCAAACGTTTCCTATTCATGTATTTATCCAAATGCCTTTTAAATGTTGTAATTGTACCCATATCCACCACTTGCTCAGGAAGTTCATTCCACACGTGAACCACCCTCTGTGTAAAATGGTTGCCCCTCATGTCCCTTCTTAAATCTTTCTCTTCTCACCTTAAAATGTGTCGCTTAGTCTTGAAATCCCCCATCCTAGGGAAAAGACAACTACCATTAACTCTATGTATACCCCTCATTATTTTAGAAACTTCTATAAAGTCGCCGCTCGACCTCCCACACTCCAGTGAGAAAAGTCCCAGCCTATCCAGACTTTCTTTATAACTCAAACCTTCCATACCTGGCAACATCCTGGTAACTCTCTTCTGAACCCTTTCCAGCTTAATAATATCCTTTCAAAACTGGGTAACCAGAACTGGGCATAGTATTCCAGAAGAGGCCTCACTAATGTCCTGTACAACCTTAACATGACTTCTCAACTCCTATACTCAAAGGACTGAGCAATGAAGGCAAGCGTGCCAAACACCTTTTTAACCATCCTGCCTACATATGACACAAAATTCAAAGAATTATGTACCTGGACGCCTAGGTCCCTTTGTTCTACAACACTACTCAAGGCCCTATCATTAACTGTATAAGTCCTACCATTGATTGTTGTGTCAAAATGCAATACCTTGCATTTATCCAGATTGAACTCCATCTGCCATTTTTCAGCCCATTGACCCATTTGGTCAAGATCCCGTTATAATCTTAGAAAACCTTCTGTCCTGTCTACTCTGTCACCAATTTTTGGTGTCATCTGCAAACTTACTAACCATTCCTTCTATATTCTCATCCAAATCACTTATATAAATGACAAATGAAAGAGGACCCAGAACCGATCTCTGCAGAACACCGCCGTCACAGGCCGCCAGTGCAAAAAGCAACCGCCACCACCACTCTCTGTCTCCTGCCATTAAGACAATTATGTACCCAATTGGTAAGCTCACCTTGAATCCCATGTGGCCTAACCTGATTAATTATTCTACCATGCAGAACCTTTTCAAAGGCTTTACTAAAGTCGAAGTAAACATTATCTGTTCTGCCTTCATTAATGTTTTTGGTAGCTTCCGCAAAAAACTCAAACAAGTTTGTGAGATGTTATTTTCCTCGCACAAATCCAAGCTGACTATCCCTAATCAATTTGTGCGTCTCTAAATGCCCATAAATCCTATGTTTTATAATCACCTCCAACAGTTTACCCACAACTGATGTCTGACTCACAGGTCAAAAGACAAGAAAGAGATGCTGGTAACTTACAGTTTATCATACAGGTGAGGCTGGCATTGAGCCAAATTTCCCAGAAATCAATGTTTGGACCATTATCATTTTTTGTTCACTGTTGTATTATTGTCATGCTTGGGAGTGAAGTAAGTTGGATGGCAACATCAGACATTGCTATTGGGGATTTGGAATATAATAGACGGTTTTTATGGACTGAGGATTAGTTCTGAGGAAGGGTCACCGGACCCAAAACGTTAACTCTGTTTTTTTTCCTTCACAGATGCTGCCAGACCTGCTAAGCTTTTCCATTAACTTTGTTTTTGTTCCTGACTCACAGCATCCACAATTCTTTTGGTTTTTATTACTGAAAAGTTATTGTTTGAGGCATACTTTGGAGTGTTGATGATATAATGTTTGGAGCCAGAAATTGCCCTTTCATGCTTGATTAGTTATTTAATCATTCTTCTTACATTTGACAAAGCATCTAAAATTGTAATGATAATGAATCTATGGTTTAAAGCTGAGTTCACAGCAGCAACCTGTGGCTGAGTTGACATTACAGGTCAAAGTCAGGGCTAAGCATTAAGGAATAGTGTTTCCTCTGTGGGTACCATCAGCAAAACTACACAGATCACGCTCAAGTTTGTGGAAGCTTTGATGACTGTTTTCTTTCACATTCAAACTTATCTCATATGAATTCTGCCATGAACCAGCACATTGACCAGCATTTTATACTAATTGTGTTACAAAAATTTTGCATGAAAAATATTTTCTAACATACTTAAGAGTGGCATCTTGGTACAGCTTGATTAAATGCAGCTAAAAATGCACTTAACTGAAAGAAGTAAGCATTTTGAATGTTTTAATCCACCATCTGTGGGTAACCCAATTTTAATGGCTCAAAATCACTTAGAAACTATACAGAATCATTTCTTATTTATACTAACATAGAGTAAATGATTTAAAAATAAAATCCAAAGCCTTATTTAAGTTTTATTGTGTTCAAAAATACCAGCTTAGTGTTTAGAACTTCTATAAAGGTCTGTAAACAAGAGCAATTGGCAGAAAGTCACAGTGATTAAATGCTCCTAAGTTTTGTGGGATGAGCATCAGACACAATGATTTTACTGAAAGTCACGTAAATTTACATCACCCTGCCCATAATTTGTACTCTTAAATTTAGCAATCTTTTGTGTGGTTATCCCAATCTTGACCAAATTACGCAGAAAAAAGTGCAACAGAGCAGGTACTGATGCCTCCACAGTGATAATTGTTCACTAGCATTTCAAATTGAGAGGAGATAAACATCCAGCTTGTGAAAGTATATGCTATCTTTTAGATAATAAATACTTTTAATCAACAATAGCTGATTTAAGAACATGACAACAAGCAGCAGAAGCCAACCAAGAGTAGGTGTTGAATATGTTCTACCATTCAATGGGTGGTGAGTCTCTGAACTTCTGCTTACACCATCTTTGCAGAAGAGAATTTTGACTACTTTTAAGAATGAGATAAATAGATTCTTGATAAGCAAAGGGGTGAGGTGTAGGAAAGAAGTTGAAGTAATCAGATCAACCATGATCTTATTAAATGGGAGAGCATGCTCAAGAGGTCAGGGTCTATTTCTGCTCTTAATGTATGTTAATCTGCTTGTTCAAAGTGATCATGATTGTTTCTTGTGTCCTCTTTCCCACCCACTGCTCATAACCCCAAGGGATCAAAGCCCAGCTCTAGGCATATTAAATAATGGAGCACCCATAACCATCTAAGATAGAAATCTAAAGATTCACAACTACCCCAGTGAAGGAATTTCTCATCTCGGTCCTAAATGATTGACACCTTATCGTTTGCTGTGCCCCTTGTTCTAGATTCCCCATCCAGCAGTAACAACCTCTATCCAGTCTATCCAGTCAAACCCCATCAGGATTTTGTATGTTTCAATGCAATCCGTACTCATTTTTCCAAACCTCCACAAATTATAGGCCCAATTTTCACAGCCTCTGATCATAGAACAACCCTCTCATCCCAAGACTAAACTGAGTGTTTCTAAGGTTTTGTAGTAGATTTGTAGCTTGAGTTGTGGGTGTTGTGGTTGGTTGGCTCGCCGAGCTGGTTCATTGTTGTTCTGCAGACGTTTCATTACCCTGCTGGGTAACATCATCAATGTCACCTCTGATGAAGCGCTGTTGTGTTTTCCGGCCTGATTTTTAAACTCTGGAGTCCGTTGAGCTGGGTTACCTCACTTCCGGTTTTCCTTTACAGTGGAGTGTATATGGGGTTGAGTTCTAAGAGTTTATTGATGACTTTCTTCGTGGAGTACCAGGCTTCTAGGAACTCCCGTGCCTGTCTCTGCTTTGCTTGAGATCCTGGGACAAGGGATCCTGCAGGAGTCCCAGGACCATTCTGCTATCCAGGCCACAGGTAAGTAAAACTGCAGGAGGAGACATTCCATGAGGTGGTAGTCATGTCAAAAGGGGCACAGTGTTCTGAGTAGCAAGAGTAGGGGGTGCATTTCTAATGCTGCGTACATTAATCAGGCACTGCGCCTTTTGATTAAGGAACCCTTCCCCAGAGGTGACAAGCCAGTTGTAAGGTTTTAGGAGCTGTGTATACCGTATGCTGACAGGCCCATCTGTTGCTGGATTGATACAGCAGTTGCAGGATAAGGTCCTTGTGCTCAGTAATTGGCCACTTAAGGGCCATAATCAATGGCAGGGTGAGAAGGTCAACCATGTGTGTTCTCACACAGAACTTAATTCCAGTAGAGGCAGGATTCGGGTATGACACCATCCCACCTAATTACACACTCTTTCCACTTATAAGCTCATCACCAGGAGAGCAAACAATTCTATCTTAAAAGTCTGATGCTGCACCATGTCAAAACTTTTAGGCAGGCCTTAAAGCTATCACTGAGAACTGGCAAAAGTGTTACTTCAGTGTTATAATATTCTGCAAAAGGATTCATGTGCATAATTTTTGAGACTGTTATTGGGACTGCGCTGTGCCCTTAATTTGCTTTGTAAAACAGACCATGGGCACAGACATGAAATCAATATTTAAAAGGGGAAGGTCCTGGTCATTTTGAATAAAAATAACTGCAAGTACATCATATCTTCATAGTCTTACTATTGCTGAGAATTTCCTTTTGGTGTTTCATTTTTTTTGTTTGCTATTTGTAGCATGAAATGGATGAAAAGCAATGCAAAGATAATCATGTTGCATTAGATCTGGGCTAGATGTTTATCAGTTTCATAGATACCTCAAAGGAATAAAATAAACCTTGGAAGAATGGAAGAAAACTTACGATGCCTTCCAGATTCCCTTTGCTTCAGAACTAATGATCATTCCTTCACCTTCCGTAGCCCTAAGGTCTTGGACTCATTCCTTCAACCTGTCTACCTTCCTTTTCTTCCTCTAAAGAATGTAAGAACACAAGAAATAGGAGCTGGAGTAGGCCATCTGCCCTATCGAGCCTCTTTTGCCATTCAGTAAGATCATGACTGATCTTTTCATGGACTTAGCTCCACTTACTTGCCCACTCACCATAACCCTTAGCATTGACTAAATGTTTTGTGTGCTGTCCTAATATCACTTCATCTTAAATTTTGTCTGATGACGCTACTGTCAAGAGTCAGAGATTTTACCGTAATAAAGGTGTGATATGAATTCAAGTTATTGTTGTGGTTGTCTCAGTTTGCAGTATCTGGTTCACTTGGTAAATAGAGACAAAGCAAAGCTCATCCCTAGATTCTGATTTCTGGTCAATTTTCACAGAGGAATGACACTAGGCATGGAAGTCTATATTAGCAGGGCCCTACATTTATCTGCACTTATCTCAAATCAAGTTGCTATAAGGGATTCCAATGATATAAATTAATTCACAATTTACAAATGTATCAAGCAGATAACTATTGCTAAAGAAAATAATTTCATGACTTTTCTTATGGATAGTCTGCAGCAAACTGCAAGGTTTGACAAATGGTTTTTGAAGGTAAGTTCCTTCAGGATACCGTTGTTGTCACTGTGCTGACTGCAACAGAATTTCTTTCCCTTCATGAATCTTAACAGCTTGCAATCACTAAAGGTGCAGCGTATCCTCAACAATTAAAATAAGATTATAAACGCCAATATCGCAGATTTATTTTAGGGCAACGTCAGGATAATTTGAAAGAAAATGCAAAGTGCAAAGCTAGTTTCTTAGAAATTGTTGCCCTTCTCTTCAGCATTGAATCAAGGCATCATTGAGATAGCTAGGAACACCAATTTGTATAAAAAAAAGCAGGGACCTGCCATCAGGTTCATTACTGATATACTTTGGAGGTCATTAAAAATGTTATAATAAATTGCTGGACAGAAAACACATGCAATTGGATGGAATGCTAGTTTTACACCTTATCAAATATTACAATTGATGGGTTGGTTAAATTAATATTTCGGATGTCTAACCACCCTTCCCCAAGGAAATTAGGGATAGTGTTAGCTCCAAGGAAGGGACATATAAATTGACAAAAACAAAGCAGCAAACCTGAGAATTGGGAGCAGTTTAGATTTCAAAGGAGGACAAAGGGGTTAATTAAGAGGGCAAAATGGAGGAAGAGAGTACATTTGCAGGGAACATGCAAACAGATTATAAAAGCTTCTATAGGTTTGTAAAGAGAAAATATATTAGTGAATGTAAATTAGGTCCCTAACAGACAGTAACCACGGAAGTTATAATGGAGAACAAAGAGATGACAGATCAATTAAATATATATTTTTGTTCTGTTTTTTACAAAGGACATTAATAATATCCCAAAAAATGTTGGGGAACATAAGAGTAGTGAGAACTAAAGGAATTCATTGTCTGTAGAGAAATGGTGTTGGGGAAACTAATGTAATTAAAGACTGATAAACCCCCAGCGCCCAAGACTCTGCATTCCTAAGTACTTAAGGAAGTGGCCCTTGAAATAGCGATGTGTTGGTGGTATTTCAAAATTCTATAGACTCTGGAATGGTTCCTATAAAGAATAATTAATCTAACCCTATTATTTAAAAAAGGAGGTTGCAAGAAAATGGGGACCTATAGACCAGTTAGCATGACACCAGTAGTGGGGAAAATGACAGAGTCCCTCATAAAGTATTTAATAGCAGAGCGCTTAGAAAACAATGAGAAGATTGGGCAAAGTCAGCATAAATTTAGGAGGGAAATCATACTTGGCAAATCTATTTTTGAAGCATGTAATAATTAAAGTTGATAAGGTGGAGGCAGTTGATGTGGTTGACTTGGATTTTCAGAAGGCTTTCGACAAGGTTAGCATGTAAAATTAAGGTGAGTGGGATTGAGGGTAGTGTACTGACAAACTGGCAGACAGAAAACAAAAAGTAGGAATAAACAAGTATTTTTCTGAGTGGCAGGCCGTAACTAGTGGGGTACTGCAGAGATCAGTCCTTGGGCCTCAGCTAATTATAATATATAGCAATGATTTAGATAAGTGAACTAAATGTGTATCTCCAAGTTCACAGATGACACAAAGCTGGGTGGGAGGGTGAAATATGAAGAGGTCTTAGAGTTGCTCGAGTGTTATTTGAACAAAATGAGTGAGAGGGCGCATGCATGGCAGATGAAGGATAATGTGGATAAATGTGAGTTTATCCACTTTAGTAACAAAAATAAGAAAGCAACTTATTATCTGAATGGTGCTAGATTGGGAAAGGGGAGATGTAACAAAACTTGGGTGTCCTTGCATGCCAGTCACTGAAAATGAGCATGCAGGTGCAGTTAGTGGTGAAGAAGGCTAATGATGTGTTGGCCTTCATAACAGGATTCAAGTATAGGTGCACATATATCTTGCTGCAGTTGTATAGGGCATTGCTGAGGCCACACCTAAAATACTGTGTGCAGTTTTGGTCTCCTTATCTAAGGAAGGATGTTCTGGCTGTGAAGGGAGAGCAAGGCTAAATGTAGAAAGTATGTTTCTGATAATTGGAGCCCAGAGTGGGGACTACAGTCAAACGAAATGGGGTAGGCAGTTTAGAACTGAGATGAGGAGAAATTTCTTCATATCTAGAGTATTGAGCCTGTGCAATTCTCTGCCACAGAACAAAGTTAAGGAGTTAATATAGTTTTTAGGACTAAAGTGATCAAAGGGTAGGGGGAGAAAGCAGGGAAAGGATCAGCCATGATCATAATGAATAGTGGGGTAGGCTCGAAGGCCTCCCGCTGTTCTTATTTCTCGGTTTCCAAAAATTGTTGTAGTTTGTGCATAATTTGCAACTTTCACAGACCAAAATACATAAGAATTGCATAGGTTAAGGAAAACAACCACTCGCACCCAAAACAAGAGAAAGAGGAAGAGTGCCTCATGTCTTGATTCCTCAATGCTGCACCTATCTAAAAGGATCCATTCAGTTGAATACATAGTACTAGCTTATGACTTCAGTTGGAAGCAACACTTGAGAAGCTCAGCTCCATTTAAGACAAAGCAGTTTGTGATCAGCAATTCTGCCACTGGTCTCAGGAAGTTTTCCAGTGGCTGAAGTTTGTAATATCCACCCACTGCACCAGAAGGCCCCAACAAACCTTTACAGAATTTTCCACACCCATTACCCAAGAAAAGCTTAGCAGTATTGTAGGAACACCATCACTCCCAAGTTTCCCTATACAATGTCACCTTCTGACTTGGACCTATGTTACTGTACCCTCATTAACACCTTGTTAAAATCTTGGAATTGCCCATATACCACCAACCTCGGGTCACCATCCTCATAAAGGTTGTAATAGTTCATGAAAATATTCCATGATCACCTTCTCAGGGCAGTAAATTCCAGCCCTATCCATGTCACCTTAAATCCATTCAAAAAAATTGAAAAAGGTATGAAGAGCAATTCACTAGGCTGTCAGTATAAGCCCATCACACAAGTTCACTATCCACTCAATGCATCATGTCCTTTTTCCATAGTTGCATATTTCATTGACCAAAACCCATCCACCATGGGTTTCATTTCTCTGATTTACCATTACCTCCACACATACTAAGTAATTTTTATGCATTTCTTAACATTGCTTATCCCAAAACTTCACTTTGATAATACAGGTTTATTCCCACAGTCCAAAGAAGTGAAGATTAGGTGGATTGGCCATGCTAAATTGCCCTCAGTGTCCAGGGATGAGGAGTGGGTTAGGTGGATTAGCCATGGGAAATGCAGCATTTGGGGGGAGGAGGAGATGTATCTGGGTGGGATGCTCTTCGGGGTGGGGGTAAGGGTCAGTGTGGACTCAATGGACCGAATGGCCTGCTTTCACACTGTAGGGATTCTATGATTCTGTGCTGCGGATTGTCCTTATTGGTGCTCCCATGGCCTAATTAAAGTAATACTGTGCACCAGTGGGAAAACTCTGAGGTGGCTTTCTACATTCTTGTGCTAGGCCAAGATATGGTACACGAAGTAATTTCCCCAAATCTGCTGCTGTGGTGGCTGCCTGCACAGAAAGAAAACCAGTTAAAAAATTGGACATGTACCTACTGGTTGTATACAAGCCAAATCAGACCAGTAGGTCTCATTTACCAGAGATAGTAGGAACTGCCAATACTGGAGTCTGAGATAACAAGGTGTGGAGCTGGAGGAACACAGCAGGCCAGGCAGCATCAGAG